>JACBKR010003563.1:0-28648 GCA_014218235.1 Colocasia esculenta
GGCGCCGCACAAGTATGACCGCCATCTCATGGCATATTTGTTCAGAAATCATTAGATGGTCCAGCCTTAGAGTGGTTCTATTCTTTGCCTCCCGAGGAAGCCGAGGATTTCCAATCGTCCAAGAAAGGTTTCTGCAGCAGTTTCAAGATCGGGTGGGACTCGAATACTCTTTTGTGGATTTGGTGGCTGAAAAGATGAAAACCAAAGAAGATTTCTCCACCTATGCTGACCGGTGGCGCTCTCTGGCCGCCAAAGTCCGTTGCCCAATGCCTGAGGAGGAGAAAGTAAAGCTGTTGATTCTCCAATGCCACGCCCACCTACCGAACTATTTTGGCCATGAACGACATCTCTACCATGCACCAATTATATAGTCGGCCCGTTTCATTCAAACCCAACTCAAGGACTCGCCTATACATCCATGTTCGAGACCCCCAAGGCCCGTTATGCTAAAAAGCCACAGGCCCAGTCACCGAGGGGATCCAGACCAATGAACAAGTAGGTGCCGTTAGCAATCCCAGCCCCGTAGGTAGGTCCCCCTATACCCAGCAAACCCAACAGTCTTGGAACAACAACAACAATAGGTAGCCCCTCCCCAAGGACAAAATCCCCCTCAAGATCAGCGCCAATACTCCCAGGTTCCTCCCTCAAAATGGCTATGCCCCCAGGAAACCCAATGGGCCCAAGAGAGCCCAATACCTCCATTACCCGATCTCTAGCTGATGTCTTTGCAGCCCTCATGTCTCTAAATGCCTTAAGACTCCCTCCTGAGAAGGCGAATTGGAATATGGCGGCCGATCAAACAAAGTACTGCGTCTATCATTCGTCATCGGGCCACAATGTGTCCGATTGCTTCCAATTCCGGGACATGATATACGATCTCCATGAGCAAATCAGATTGACTGGGCAGAAATGAAGAGGTTGATCCAACTCTGAGAGACCAGCAAGGCCAGAGCACAGCAGCAACAACAGAGGCGACAGCAGCCGCACAACAACAACAGCAACACAGCAATAACGAGCCCTTCCAACAGCAATACCAGCAACACCGCACAGCATCAAGCAGCAGCAGCAGCCGTTGAACGACCTAGGCATAGTCCGTAACCCCATGCCACAACATCAAACCTACTCCGAACCCTCAACCAGCTCCACACCTCCTCCGCCCGCGCATGTTAACCCCGTTATCCACCATGCACCACCAGAAGCCCAGTGGGTCTTCGATGACGACCATGAGGTGTGCCACTTCTGGCTATTTCTCACGTCACGCCCACTGTTCCCAGCACCTGCATCCGCCATACCCCCCCCTTACACCCCATATTGCCACCATCACCTCACCATCCTATTCTCCCGTCATATCACCCATCATCCCTCCACCAAACAACACCCCCCTCTCCCCTACGCCACCCCACTACTAGCCGACCCTTCTATCCTTAACACCCCTACCCTCCACTCCACCATAATCTTGCCCTCCGGAGCGGGCGAATGTTTCATCGGATGTATCCTAACCATCCCTACCTATGCCAGGTCTGCAAACCAACAATCAGCAGCAACAAGATACAGAAGAAATGATCCAGCACCAGGGAACTCAATATGACATCCTAAACATCTCGATCAACTCCCGCCAAGATCTCCATATTGGAGCTCATTAAGAGATCGCAGACTCACCAAGATGCTCTCAGAACTTTTTTGCAAAAAGTCTGGTCAGCGAGGACATGAATCCGGATAACCTACCCTCAGTGCTCTCAATAGTGAACAGAGGACCCACCATTACCTTTTCCGATGGCGAGTTGGCTGCCCCCGAAGCCAGGAAAATGCCCTGGTGTGACACTTACCATATAAAGTGGCGTCAATGCGGCTCTGGTGGACACAGGAGCCTCCATTATGTATGTCCACTGAGCACTCTCAGAGCTGCAACATATCGGAACGTCAATTGCAGCCCACGCCTACCACTATTGCTGCATATGACAATTCGCGACGTGCCTGTCACGGGTTATTACACTTTGCAAGCAGAATTAGGCCCTCTCGTCATGTCTGTGGAGTTCTATGTGCTGAACATTGATCACACCTACAAGCCATTCTAGGACGCCCGTGGATCGAATCATTAGGGGCAGTACCCTCTACATGCATCAGTGTCTGAAGTTCCCTTTCCAAGGGCGGATAGTCAAGGTAAAAGAATGATGACAACGCCGCATACAGTCGAAGCCGTCGAGAGAGTGCTGCCATCAGTATGGCCGTCCAATAAGCCATAATCTCAGTGCTTGATGTTAACTACACTTGGGCCTATACTTTCTCTTCTAACCGCCCAATGGGTCTCCTCCTGTAAGGCAGTCAGAAAGGATGTGAGCAAGAATACAAAGGGGTGGGACATCATGTTCAGGCTGGGTTATCAGTCAGGAAAAGGCCTGGTGCTCACCTTCAGGGGCAAACCAAGACTGTCGCCACCGCTAAGAAGTTCACAAAGCGTGGCCTTGGATATTCAGAATGGGCCGCTTTCTCATCTCCTCCACAATCAGACCATGGACCGCTCACTTGGTCCTTATACGAGCATTTTGTCAGAGGGCCCATTCAGCCCGGATAAACACCACCATAGAAACCAAGATCAGCCTATCAAACTTTAGAGAGCAGCGACCCAACAAGAAGAAGAGAGCTGAGGAAGATACTGAGGATCCGGATCAAGATGATATTGTCTCATCAGTTAGTCTGTTGTTCAAAGATCAGAAGCTGAGGAAGAAAAGCTAGAATTAGATGACCTTATTTCTACGGTCAATCCAACTGTTCAGTGAAGAAGATGTTCACAAGTAGCGCATTATCAGCATCAACAACCACCGCCAGGCGACAGTTGCCTGGAATTGGTGAGGAGAACCAGTCAAATCATTTACCCCTACCTGTACAGGATTCTGGCCAGAGTTCTCCCGCCTCCACTCACTTTGTTTCATCCTACTCGATGTTATTATTAGTTTTCATTCCTTTGCCTCTCCCTTCATTGTCCAATCTCGCCCGCCGCCATTGAGGCATTCATTCGTCCTTCACCCCGCCTCACCATTTCCTTCAACGGTTCGGTCTTGTCTTTTTTCGAAGCCATTTAATTTAATGTAGTTCCTTTTCAAAAAAAAAAAAAAAGACAAAAAAATGTGTGTGTGTGTGTGTGTCCCCTCCTGCTTTTGACGGCGATCCCCGTCACCCCCTCCTGCTCCTGCTTCGACGGCGATCCCCGTCACCCCCTCCTGCTCCTCTTCCCCGGCGACCGGCACTCCCTCACGTCCCCCCCTCTGATCGACGCGATCCCCGTCACTCCCTCCTGCTCCTTGCTTCCGACGGCGATCCCCGTCACCCCTCCTGCTCCTGCTTCCGACGGCGATCCCCGTCCCCCCTCCTCCTGCTCTATCTCGACGGCGATCCCCGTCATCCCTCTCCTGCTCCCCTCTCGACGGTGATCCCCGTCACATCTGCTCCCCAGCGGCCATCATCGTCATCCTTTCGCTCCAGTCGTGCCTTCACCTGGTGGTCAGACAGGCCATTCCAGGCGATTTGGTAGGGGCCTTTGCTCCCCTACACCCCGATCTGCTGTCGGCACCCTGAGCTCAGGTGGCCCGCTCCCTCCTCCAGCTCCATCGGAGGATCTTCGCGGCCCTGCCGCACCCGTTGTTTTCCCTTCCATCAAACCTCTGGACGCTTCTCCAAAGCCTCCTGTAAATATCAAACTAGCTCAAGTTCAGGGGTAGTTTCTAGTGAGTCCCCGTCCCCGTCTAGGAAGAAGAAGGGTAGTGGCGTACCCCGTAGATACCTCTTAGACTTAGTCCATAGATGTGGCGCTCTTCTAGCTGTCAAGAGTTCTTCAAAAAGCGGTAGTTCTGGACTTAGAGGAGTTGCCGATAGAGGAAGGGCTAGACGACGGCTTTGGGATATATGAAATTGTAGCTGAAGAAGACCCATTAGATGGAATGGTGTTAGATAGAGGATGCTGCTGAGCGTATGCTAGTGGTATGAGGAGATTCGACGAACCTACCTCAGCAGTTGACGAACCTACTAAAGAGGTGAATGTGGGAACGCAAGAGGACCCCAGGCTCTTACCATAGCTTCTGGTCTCCCGCCTGAAGAAGAAGAAGAGCTCATAGAAATGTTAAGGAGTTCAAGGATTCATTCGCCTGGTCCTACGATGACATGCCCGGCATTGACCCCGATTTGGTGGAGCATAGGTTATGTTGAAGCCAGGGCAGTTGCCGTTAAACAAAGCTAAGGAGGTTCCTCCCCCACATCGCTTTGAAGATGAAAGAGGAGATTGATAAGCTACACAAAGCCAAGTTTATCCGTGTAGTCCTCTATCCTTTGTGGTGGCAAACATCGTCCCGGTGAAAAAAAGACGGAAGAGTGCGCATCTGCATAGATTTTTCGGGATTTGAATAAGGCGTCCTAAGGACGATTTCCCGCTACCTCATTTGGATGTTTTGATCAATAATACAGCAGGGTCGAAACTCTATCGTTCATGGATGGGTACTCCGCTATAATCAAATTCGTCTAGCCCCGGAGGATCAAGAGAAGACCTCCTTCACCACCCCATGGGGAACATATTGCTATGTGGTCATGCCGTTTGGACTAAAGAATGCCGGCGCCACTTATCAAAGAGCAATGTTAGCTATCTTCCACGACATGATACATATTGATGTTGAGGTTTACGTGGATGATATCGTGGTGAAGTCACGGACCCGAAAAGAGCATTCCTCCGTGCTTGCCAAAGTTTTCCGTCGCGCACAAGAGTATCAATTGAAGATGAATCCAAAGAAGTGCGTGTTTGGAGTTTCCTCAGGAAAATTATTAGGCTTCATAGTTAGTAAACGGGGGATTCAATAGATCCACACAAGGCCAAGGCAATCAATGAGATGCCTCCTCCTAAGAACATATCTGAACTTCGAGGTTTGATTGGTCGGCTGCAGTTCATAAGGAGATTCATATCTCAGCACTCTCAAAGATGTCGTCCTTTCTACGAACTGTTGAGAGGAGGAGTCAGTTTTGAATGGAATGATAAATGCCAAGAGGCCTTCGATGAGCTCAAGAGCTACCTTATGAATCCGCCCGTGCTTCAGGCGCCTATCCCTAGGAAACCCCTAATCCTATATCTGTCGACTGTTGAGGACTCCCTAGGAGCTGTCCTTGCTCAGCATGATGAATCCGGCAAAGAAAGGGCAGTCTACTACCTATCTAGGCTATTCAATCCTTCCGAGCTCAAACTCACCACAATGGAGAAAACTTGTGCAGCGCTAGTTTGGGTAGTGCAGAAATTGAAGCACTACTTCCTAGCTCATAAGGTGAGTTTGATCTCTAGAATGGACCCTATTAGGTACCTCCTTGAGAAGCCAGTCCTCGCCGACAGATTGGCGCGCTGGCAAAGTTCCTCTCTCAGTTCGATATCTCCTTTATTGTCCAGAAAGCCATAAAAGGGTATGCCATTGCTGAGCACCTTGCTCACCTCCCTCTTCCTCATAGTGATACGGTTCAAGAGGAGTTCCCTGATGAAAACCTATCACTTGTCTCTCACGATCCCTTCTGGTCACTCCATTTCGATGGAGCTCTCAATTCTAGGGGACGGGGCATAGGTGCAGTCTTGCTCACCCCAGAAGGGATCACCATTCCTTTAGCTTATCAACTCCAGTTCTACGCCACCAACAATATCTCCGAGTATGAGGCTCTCCTGGCCGGTCTTAAGCTCGCCTACCTCTTAGGCGCGCGTCACCTTAAGATCATAGGAGACTCTCAACTCGTTCTTCGGCAAGTCCTCTCTACCTATCGCACTCGTGACCCCAAACTCAAGCCATATCAAAATCTGGTCACGCTCCTCGCCAAGCAATTCCGTCAACTCATCTACATTCATACTCCTCGCTCCCAAAACATTCTAGCCGATGCTCTGGCATCGTTAGCTTCGTCTCTCTCCTTCCCTCTCAGCCGTAGCGCTGAGACTATCACCGTTCAGAGATTAGAAGCTCCCTCAACTCAGGATCCTTTGTTCTCAAACCTTAGGAGCTCCCTAGTGTTGAAGACAGAGAAGAAAGAAGCGAAGGAGTTGTTGCTTGTTGAATTAGGGGAATTGATGGAAGAAGAGAGGCCGTGGTACCATGAGATTGAGCAGTTTTGCAGAGACGGTACCTTCCCAAAAGAAGCTGAAGCAGAAGATAGGCGAGCTATCCGTAGAGCGGCATTAAAGTATACCCTCGTGGGTGAGGTTCTCTACAGACGCGCTCTAAATGGAATGCTCCTCAGATGCGTGACCGATGAAGAGGCTTGGAAGATAGTGGAAGGATCTCACTCCGGTGAATGCGGAGGGCATGTGAATGGTCAGATGTTAGCCAAAAAGATCCTTAGGCAGGGCTACTACTAGCCAACCTTAGAAGAAGACTGTGCCGCCTACGTCCGTAGGTGTGTCAGATGCCAAATCCATGCCAATAAAATTCATGCTCCGTCTTCCTCTTTGCATCCACTATCTTCTCCTTGGCCTTTCTCCATGTGGGACTTTGATATCATTGGGCCTCTTGGTGATCCTAATGCTCAGATAAAACAAAAATCCTTCATTCTCACTACTACTGAGTATTTCACCAAATGGGCTGAAGCAGAAGCGTTTGCAGAAATCAAAGGTTCGACTGTGTGCAGGTTCATCATGAAGAACATCATTGCACGGTTTGGAGTACCTGGCAGCCTCGTCACCGACAATGGACCCCAGTTCATATCACAAGACCTTCAAGATCTCTGTAAGAAGTTCAATATTTCTTTGCATCATCCGTCTCCTTATTATCCGTAGGGCAACGGCCAGGCCGAAGCCACAAACAAAACGCTTTTGAAAATCTTAAAGAAGACTTGTGAGTCTAGTAATTTGTTGATTGGCCAGAAAAGCTAATTGAGGCTCTGTGGGCCTACCGCACATCCATCCGCACACCTATGGGGCAAACCCCTTTCTCACATACATATGGGATGGAAGCGGTATGTCCGCACAAGATTCTCATCCCTTCTCTAAGAATCCAGTTGGACAAAGAACTTAATCCCGATGAACATCGGGAGGCGTTACTTACACAACTAGAACACTTAGACGAACGGCGTCTAGCTGCAGTCGATCACGTGCTTTCATATCAAAACAGACTCTCAAGGTCTTTTCAAAAGAAAGTGATTGAGCGTAAATTTCAAGAAGGAGACATGGTTTTGAAGCGAATTTTCATAAAACCTGGAGGTCCAAGGTCAAAATTGTCTGCAAACTGGGAAGGGCCGTACGTCATTAAAGAAGTGTACCCGGGAAACGCATATAGGTTAGTTAATGCCGATGGTGATGAACTCTCTCATCCATGGAATGGATTATATCTTAAAAGATTCTACCCCTGATCGAAAGTCTTTGGATAACAACACCAATTAATAAGTAGCCATTTGCCAAGTGTCTCGCTCCTTCTCATATTGACGAAATAATAGTTATGTGCAATCGCGTACTCAACATGGTAGCCTAAGGTCATTGTCCCTTCATATACAGTGTTCTCGCTTAGCCCTTGCTCGGGGAGACAAAAGGTCAATTCTCTCCCTACTCGGACAAGGTCTAGGGGCAAGGGGAAGCTAACCTATAAACTTGCAACAGTACAGACCATGTGTTTGAAGTCTCAAGGAGGGACGAGCAGTTCTAAGAAAAGCATATAGCACAAAATAATATATATAAAGTGACGAAATGACAAAGTGAAGGGGCATGTTAAAGAGTGGCAATACAGTTCCCCGCAGGACGCCCTTGAGCCCGGTCGCACGCATGCCCCAGACAAAAGAAAAATACTGTGACCCTAAAGTCCCTGGACAACAGATGAATAGCACATGTAGCTTATTTGTTGCAAGTCTTACAAGTCGGCAACCCCGACTCCAAGGTAAGTCTTATCTCATTTATATTCTTCCTATCCTCCCTAAAATGACCAGAGAATCCATGCGCTTGGTCTATGTTGGAACATTGTTGTCTCAGGGGCAAGAAAGCTTTAGCAGACCTAATAGGAATATGCGTTGCACATAAATCTTACTCGTCAAAGTGAGGTAGAGGTAAGGCTCACGGTTAATCGCTCAACATTAAGAAGTGTTGTATCAAAAGGATTTTCATAAAATTCCAAAAAAAAAAAAAAATCAAAAAATTTCAAAAATTCAAAAAAAAATCAAAAAATTTCAAAAATTCAAAAAAAAATCAAAAAATTTCAAAAATTCAAAAAAAAATCAAAAAATTTCAAAAATTCAAAAAAATCAAAAGATCCTCAAAATCACAAAAATATATATAGTTTTTAGAAAAATAAAAGGTGTGTACATATTGCTTTCCTTTAGCATGCATTATTTTCATAGTCTTTTCGCCTATTTAATAAGGCTCGGCCCCTTGACAAACTGCGGCGTTAGCTTTTATCATGTTCTGTGCAAGGGGCCGAACCTAAGAACAGATCTAATTTGTTCTTCTAAGTGTGTGCAGGAACAAGGATTTTAAAAGCAAAGTACGACATCGCGCTCAGAACTCTCTCTCTCGCTTGTTTGAATCTCGCCTCTCACTCGTGTCAATCACAAACCATTCATTCATCATAAATATTGACATAAAAGTAAAACTGCACTAAGGTGAACAAAATGTACATAGATAAAAGGGGAGGTGGCTCACAAGACTCCTTACTGACCACCACCACTCTCCCCGGATCCCTCTCTCCTATCTGGAGGTGGCAACATCTCGCCACCCCCTCTGCCATCATGGGCGCTACCCTCGCCCTGAAGGTGCCGCTCCTCCTCCTCGTTCCTCCGCCTGCTGGAGGAACCCGCTAGATACTATCCGACGGAGGCGCCGGTCGCCCTGCTCACGCTCACGCCACTCCGGCTCCGGCTACGTGAACGGCCGATATCCGTCACAATCTGCTGAAGGCTCCGCGCCAGCGTCTGCTGTGCTAGCAACTCTGCACGTAGTCGGATGACCTCCTCCTGATCTCCGGATGGCCTCTGTACTCGCAGCGTCGCTAGCTCCCGGGTCATCTCTGCCACCTGTGACTCAGCCGCCTCCGCCTGGACGCGTAGCTGGTCCCTCTCACTCTGCAGCATCATGGCTTGCTCGTGAGCCAACTCCAAGTCTCTCTCCTGCACAACAAGTAATCAATCAGCGTCATTTGGAAATAAACGACCCAAGTGTTTAAATGAACTTACCCGCTCCTCCAAGTGCCTTTGAGCCTCCTCAGCTCTCAGCACTGCCCTTGCCAGTCGAGCCTCCATGAGCAATGGAGACCCCCCTGCACTCCGAGAGGAGGAAGCACCGCCTGCTCCGGTACCCCTCACTCTCTCCAGCTCACTCCGCTGCACGCAAAAGGCATGTCAATTTCAAAATTTTGCTTAAATCAAAGGGGCTGAAAGTGAACACAGTACTTACCAGCTCTGTCGACTGCCTCTAGGCTGCCTCCCGATCTTGCACCGCCGACTGGAGCAAGGCTCGGAGTGATGCGATCTCA
Organism: Colocasia esculenta; assembly: GCA_014218235.1. Lineage (NCBI taxonomy): Eukaryota > Viridiplantae > Streptophyta > Magnoliopsida > Alismatales > Araceae > Colocasia > Colocasia esculenta. The sequence continues at coordinate 9,459 of JACBKR010003563.1, forward strand.
CCAGTCACGTCCACCTGCAAGGAATTGCCAAATCATCAGTTTTAATCATTAAATCCTAGTTCTTTGAGCTATGGTTTAGAAAGTCTACCTGGTGTCGGGCGCTATTGTATACCTTTCCTCCGTACTTCAAGGCGTACGCCTGGAGGTGGGCATCGTCAGTGGTCGCGTCCGATCTGACCCCCTTGCCTTTCCGCTCCCAGTCTTCGATCTGCTCGCGCGCCCGCTCCCTCCAGTCTGTCGTGTCGTGAAGCCCCCGAAAGCTCCGACCCGCCGGCGAAACCGGTCCCAGACGAGGAACTCCACGACACTCTGCCTGAGGCCCAAGGAGCGCTGGGTCAGGATAGGTTTAGAGGTAGCACGAGGTTTAGTGCATGCAACCACACCGACCTACCGAGTAGGGGCGGGCCTGCACCAACCAAGGCTGTCCCTCATCACCCTCCCCCAGATATGGCTGCCAAACCACCTGCAAAAGAGAAGTAATAGTCATTTCAAGTAAGTAATTTCAAAAGGCGGGGATTAAGGGTACTTACATCCAGATAAGGGTAGCTGTCAATTGCCTCCTGGAGGCGCTCCAACTGGTCGGTCAGGTGGCGAGTGTCTCAGTGAGAGTCCCAACGGCGTGCAATGGGCACGAGGCCCGACCGTGTGAGATCCCCTCTCCTCAGGGCTGGGAGGTGTAGATAGGCCCAAACCTGCAAGATAAAAGACAAATTAGTTGGCAGTTTAAGCAAAATTGAAGTTTAAATCTAAGAGAGTCAGAAGAGAAGGTGTACCTGAAGAAAGGGATAGAAGATGCTCGTAGACGTCTGCCGCTCGGAGGCACTCAAACCATCGAACTGGTGCGCTAAGAAGGCTGACCCCCAAGCATACCCCCCTACTTTGCCTAAATCCGTCAGCAAGGGCAGGAAGCGGCAGTGGACTGCGTCGCCCCTCGTGGCAAACAAAAGTCTACCAAGAAAGAGGATGAGGAAGCGGCGCAAGTCCAAGTCTGCCTGCGGCCCAGGCTCACTTGCTAACTCCCTCCTACTGACTCTAGCCAGCCTCTCCAAGTACTCATCCTCACTCTCCCCTCCGTTCTTCCCCGCCTCAAATAGACCTAGACTCTCCTGCAAGGCTACTCTGGGCACTAGGGAAGACCTACGCTCCACGGGGAGGTCTAAGAGTTGCTCGGCTAAGTCATGGTAGCAAGGGTAGGTATACCCACTCACCTCTCTCCCATGCACCCTGAGCCCTGTGATCCGGCTCACATCCTCTAGGCTGGGGATCATATGCCCCCAAGGGAATACGAAGGCATTCGCCTCTGTATCCCATCTGCTCCGCAAAGCCTGAGTGAGGGCCGGATCCACCCTCATCCTCTCTATCCTAAAAATCCCCCCGAATCCCATCTCCTCTACCCAATCTCTCTGGAAAGGGGGAAGGGCCAGGAAGGCAGCCAGCACCAGTGTCCACGACACTCGAGCCCTCATCTCACCCTGCAAGACACAGTCAAGTCTAGTTTAAGTTTCTCAGTTCCTGTGTTTCGGTTCATGTCGCAGCAGCGCTAGCCGCCGCGACCGTATCGCAATAGAGTGGGGCTCCGCGACCCTATCACGTCACCTTTCTAGGTCGCGATAAGGTCGCATCAGTCCTGGACGCCGCGACACTGTCGCGACGCCCCGCTCCACCGCGATAGCATGTCGCGGCGGGTCGTCCTGACGCGTTATCAGGATCAAACCCGGTCGGAGCCTTCTTTGTTTGACCCATTTTCTCCAGGCTTTTCACCCTACATTCGGCCCTCTAGGGGGTCCGTTTATCACGTTCACATCCTCATACAAGGTTTAGGGTCGATGATACTTACCGACTTCATCGCTTTGGCCTGTTTCTTCCTCTCCTCCTCCACGCTCATGGTCGGAGCCGTTTCCTCCTCCTCCTCTCCCATGACGACCTCGGGCAGCTCCTCCTCGACCGGGGGCCTTTCCACTCGTCGTCGTGAGTACCGATGCTCCGCGTGGCGCTTCCCCCGTGATGAGCCCTCGCCGGTCTCTTTTCCGCCGTCCATCACAATGTAGGTTGTTTGGGTTGTGTTTCGGGCTAGCAAGGAGGTTGGAATGTAGGGAAATTAGGGGAAGGATTCGAAGATTTGGAGGTTTGGTTCTTTTGAAAACCGGAAAGGAGGGAGGAAAAGAAGGACTGTTGGTTTTGAATTGATCGGTTCGTGACGCGACGCAGCGCGCCGTCGCGTTCATGTCACGTCAAGAAGGGACATCACGACCTAGTCACGACGCACCGCCCGGCCGCAAGATGAAGGTGACACTCCTGACCGTCGCGTCATCAACAGAGCGCTTGCATCGCACAGAAAATCCATTCTTATTCATTCATATTCAAAGTCTTTACACTCCCTAATCCATCCTAAAACAACGAAGCAATGCTTTTAAATGCTTTCCTAACTACCATCTGGCCTACAAATCAAATCAAATAAATCAAGCATCTCTTCCCGCTAGTTGGAGCGTCTTCAAAGCTTCAACTTACTGTTTAACCGTTTCATCATCTTCCTCCACCTCTGCTAGGATTACGCTCATAGCACATCCCTCCCAGTGGACGATGGCTCTACGCATGTTACGCTCGTCCTGCGCGTCACCCCTCTTCCTCTCTTGGATAGGCGGGAAGTGTGAGAGGATTGGAACCACTGTCCGGGCCGCACCGCACTGGAGGTAGCAACGGTCCGGGTTGTAAGAAATGAGTGCCTCATTGCCCAACAACCTCAAGGCAAGACCGGTACGTTGAGGGAGATGGATTATCTTGCCATGCATGAACCGGGGGCGCATGTCGAAGTCCGCTGCAGTCATACCTCGAAGATACTCGCGCCATGCTTGAATGCCCTTCACTTGGGCCGTCTTGCACCAAGCTCGGGTGCTCATGTGGAGTGGCCCACCCACATGCGCCAGTGGGTGGTTCCGCATCGTCTTGCACTCCACGGTCAAGTCCTCCACCGCCCGAAATTGGATGTGCATCCCCATCCATAGCTCGAGGGCAATCACCGATCCGTAGAAGGGTCCCCCAAGTGCTGCAGAAGACAGACCAGCATATAGATAGCTCAAAACTGCTTGGCCAATAGTCAAACCTTCTGAGATCGAGTCGATGATGCTCAAATTGGCGAAGGAGATGGTCCCATCTTCAGCTGGGAAAAGTATGATCCCGCAGATGCAGATGGCAGCCGCCTTGGCAATGGCGCCATATCTCCCGGTCTTCCGCTTACATTGTGAGACGACCCACTGTGCTATGGGAAGTAGATGGACGTGCATGCTGCTGGTCATGGAGCGTAGGTCGTTCTTCATAGAGGTAAGCTGGGCCAGAATACTCCAGGAGCTGATCTGCTCCACAGTATAAGATATCGCCATCTCTTTACCCCGATGGTAACGTGGCAGACCGAATATGATTTCTGACTCTTCCAAGAGCATGGTGGCTTCGAAACCAGGGAAGACGAAGGAGTGTGTCTGAGTATGCCATAGCTCGGTGAGTGCGGTGATGCTATCCCATACATGGACGATCTTGTCATGCTTCTTGGCAAGTACAAGCACTGTGGACAGCCCCCACTCTTTTAGGAAGGAGATTGAGGCAGGCGGCAGCATGTCAAGCATTGGGAGCAGCCATGGTAATCTAGAGAACCGCCTATGGCCAGGGAGGATCTGAAAGAAAGAAGAAGGAGGAGATCTAAGATGAGAAGAAAAGAGAAAAAAAGCAGAGCCTAAATAGAGCAAAAGTGCAGAAATAGAGCCACTTACTTGAAGATCCGGGCGAGAGTAGATGTGCTTCGGGATGTCTGAAAGGTGTTGGAGGTCGGCGTGAGACTCCTAGCAGCCTTGGGCCGGAGTAAGGAGGGATGGCCTCTGCAAACGCCGAAAGCTTCCTCTTCATGACTGCAGAGATAAATAAAGATGAAGAGCTTGAAGAATTTGTAGCACAAGAGTTTAGCTGCGGGATTAACAGCCCAAACCCTTTATTTATAAGCCTTAGGGAGTTAGAAACCCACTATAATCCCGCAACTAGGAGTTAGGATAAGTCTAGGAAAGGTTTAGGAGTCCTAGTGTTAGTCTAGATGTCTTAGGATAAGTCTAAGTCCCGTTTTTTCTGCGTTTTTAGGACTCTGTCCGAGTCGCGACGCCGCGATCAGACGCGACTATGTCGCGACAGGGCGCTGCGACGCGACAAGGTCGCGGTCGATGGTGCGTCGCGTCTATACCAAATGTTTATTTCTCCTGCTTGTGCTTTGTATATGTGTTTCTTTGACCATGTTCATTAAACTCATCTATCATCTTGTGATTATTATGCTTATTTTCTCATGGATGATTCAAAAAAGTCAGGAAATGTCATCACAGGTAAGTCAGGTATTGTATCTCTACCCCTACTCCGGCATTACTATATGATATCTTATCTATTATATCATTTCAAGGACCGGCTGGTTCTCAATGTGTTCTGGGATTTGAGTTCCCCTTTACCAAAAATAATGATAATCTAGGTGCACATTGTTAATCGTTGGATAGGCCGTTGAGTTAGTTAAGCACAGGGATGATGGATTCAGGCCTGCACCGCGGTTGTAGGTAGTCTCTTGACCTGTTCTTATTTGGCTTAGCAATATTATCCTTGATATATTTTCTATATTTTCTTTTTTTCTTTGCATTCGTTTTGATGATTTCTTTTACTTTAGCCCAGCATGCATCATGTAGGACTTTGAACTTTCCTGACTCATTCTAGACCATTGATGAGCTCTTGTTGAGTGCCCAATCGTCCTTCAAATTCCAAGCAAGAAATCTAATTCCACTCCAAATCGGAAGGTTTGCCTCCGAGTAAGTTGTTCCCGTCAGATTGACAAGAATTTCCCTGTTTGGATTCCTTATCCAAACTTTCCTTTTTTCCTTTGATCCGTTTTGGTTGCGAACCGCTCCCAGGACAGAGTCATGAGTTACCTGCCTGGCACGCACATGTCCTTCCAAAACGAAACCCGCAGGCCAATCGGCTAGGGTACCTCTCAATCGAGGGGTTGATCGTCCTCTTTTCTCTCCCTCGTCCAGACTTGTGCTCTTCTTTGCATTCTACTCGAACAACTGACTCGGGGCTTTCACAAGGATTCCAATTGCCTGTTAGTTACCATCGGGTGTCTCTTCACCTTGGCTTCCGCTTTTCAGTCTGCTCCGCGTCTTCTCCGTTCCACCGTCACTTCATGACATCTCCACTCCACTTCCGCTTCGCTCCCCTGCAAAGTAGAAGCCAATGAGGGGCAATCTGTAGACCCCGATTATGACTAATGGGTTGGACCACATTTCTTGCTACCTTAGTGGGCCCCTAATTGGTCTCTCACCTTGAGCCCATCATTTGCCTTGATTTGAGCCCATTAATCCATTAAAATACCTTGAAATCCCGAAATCAATCATTTGAGAGTCTCTGGAGGAATATAACTCCTATTTTAATCATGTGGTTAGAGAGAATAATCCAAGATAATTTGGGTTCCTTGTCGCGACGCATCGTGGCGCCGCGACTATAGTCGCGACGGGTTGGGCCGCCGCGACAGCCCATGCATTATCCATGCACGTGGGCAATGCTGTCGCGTCCCCCCGCACCGTCGCGTCTCTAGTCGGGACCCTACGATCTGACGCGACATTGTCCGAGATCTCTGGCCTCCGTAACCACACCCTATTTATCCTCCCATGCACTTTGACTTGGTCTAAGAGGGTTATCCCAACCCCTTGGACGGATCCTTGGCCCTAGGGACTCTCCTATGCTCCCCTAAGGACTCTACACCTTATTTTGATAGAGCTTTATCCCCCATTTTTATTTCCACACTTTTTTGAGGAGATAATACCTAATTTTCTTACTCCAAGCTCTATATAAGGAAGGCCCCTCCTCATGGACGAAGAGAGCCTCATGATCACCCCGAAGGGCTGCCAAAATTTCCTCTGAATTAGACTTAGCACGCAGCCACTCATTCCCTTCATTCCCTTCACATTCCACTCCTCACAACTCACTTATTTCACCATCAATGGAGCAAGGAACGTGAAGAGGGCGACTCTAGCAATCTCCTGGACCTCTTTGCACATCATTGGAGCTGCATCCACGCCAGGAAGTCGCCCTAATGGGGCTCATTCCCTTTCCTCTTCCTCTTTTCTATTTCTACATGCATTTTTATGTCCTTTTTAAGTAGAGCATATTCACCATCCACCCACGTTTTTCCCCACTCACAGGGGTTTAAAACCACCCCAGGTGCGTTCCCACCATGATCTCCCATCTCATTTCATCTTTTAGAATAGATTTTACACTTTACATATTCTAATAGGGTCTTTTCTTTGTGTTTTCCTTTGATGGCAGGCAAGCAAACAAAGTCTACGAGAAGCTCTGGTGCTCTGGCCGGCTGGAGGACTAGAAGAAGGTCACAACAACAAATCTCCCGCATTCAGAGAACGCGACGGCCTAGGGTGACGCGTCGATTTCCACTAACGCGATACTAGAGACGTGGCGGCCATGACGACCGCGACACCAGGTCAATTTTCTGTTCTCTTCCTTTTTCCTAGTTTAAGTTAGCCATCGTCTTTCCACATCATTAGGCAACTTATCTAGGTGGCGATCACATCCTTTTTCCTACGCTATCATATTTGGTATCCATGTCCGTGTCGAGGGGAAGCCAATCCCTGTGATTACACATGGCACTTCATTCTATGTGAAGGTTTGTAGTTTCTCAGTATTTGTGCCATTGCTCTATTGAATGATGGATTTAAGGAGAATATTATAAAACTGAGAGCAGCCTCTTCCCACAACAGTTGTAAAAGAGATGTCCAAATTCAATGCACATATGAACTTCAAGTCTTGAAAGAGATTCAAATTACTGTAGGATTGTAGAATATAATTGAGAATTGACTGTAAAGATGTAGTAGATCAGTTAAAAATTCATCCTGGAGTTTCTTTGACAAATTAATGAGCATATCATGAATGGGAGTTGTGATAACTCAGGAATTGATCTTGAATTTATGAAAAAAATGAGTTATGAATTCTTTAACTCCCCCTGAATTGTTGATCCCAGAAATCCTTCATCAAGATAAGGAGAATCAAATGTTTTGAAAGAAGACTCCCCCTCAACAATTGCATATTTGACTCTTGATACTTGGCGGAGACATATACTCACGCATAGTGAAAGTGTCCAGACAAGCCTAACTTGTCCTTCTTCAAATCACCATTTGATATACCAAGAATTTAAATGCAATGTGAGACAGAAGAATTTATTTGCAAAAGGAAATTAAAGTGTTTTATTTGAAATGCAGATGGATAGAAGAATGTAAAAAGAAGGAAATATTTACATCATGAACAATGACTCCCCCTCAGATTGTGCCTGAACAAGGACACACATAACACTCAACCCAATGATAGAGAGGTCAGGGAGAATGAGGACATTTGCATAACCCAAGCTCTCTCCTTAAGGATGAAAATCTATTTTCTGGAAGAGGTTTAGTGAAGATATCAGCAATTTGTTTTTCAGTTTCAATGAAAAAAAGTTCAAAAGATTTCTTAGCCACCTCATCCCTTAAGAAATGATGTCTTATTCAATGTGTTTTGTGCGCGAATGCTGAATTGGGTTTTTAGACAAATTGATAGCACTAGTGTTGTCACATAAGATGGGAATGCATCCTAACTCATGATTATAGTCTAGGAGCTGGTGTTTCACCCAAAGGATTTGAGTACCACAACAACCAGTTGCAACATACTCAGCCTCTGCAGTGGATAGAGCAACTGAGTGTTGCTTTTTGGAAGCCCAAGAAATTAGGCATCCACCTAGATATAACACAAGCCACTTGTACTTTTTCTATCAAGCTTACAACCCGCATAATCAGCATCACAATAAGCAATTAAATCTAATTTACAACCAGCGGGATACCAAATGCCAAGTTCACATGTTCCAACAAGATATTTAAAGATTCTTTTGATAGCTAACATGTGACTTTCCTTAGGATTAGCTTGAAACCTTGCACACAAGCATACACTGAATTGAATATCAGGTCTAGAAGTAGTAAGATAAAGTAGAGATCCAATCATACCTCTGTATGTCTTTGTGTCTACTGACTTACCAAGTGAATCTTCTTCTTATTTTACATTTACCGCAATTGGTGTGCTTGAGTGCTTGAGGTTCTGAAAGTTAAACTTTTTTCAGAAGTTCTTTGACATACTTTGTTTGACTTATGAAGATTCCTTCACTGGTTTGGTTAACCTGCAGTCCCGAAAAGAATTGTAAGTCACCCATTAAACTCATTTCAAATTCAGTTTGCATTTGGTCAGCAAATTCAGTGCACAAACCTTTATTTATGGATCCAAAAATTATGTCATCAACATAAATTTGGACAGCAATTATTTGTTTATTTATTATTTTTGTGAACAGAGTTTGATCAACATTACCTCGTGTGTATCCTTTTTCCAATAAGAATGAACTCAAACGGTCATACCAAGCTCTTGGAGCTTGCTTAAGACCATAAAGAGCCTTATGAAGTTTGAAAACATGATCAGAAAATTTTTCAATTTCAAAGCCTGGAGGTTGTTCTACAAAAATATTTTCTTTGATGTATCCATTTAAAAAGGCACTTTTGACATCCATTTGGTAAACTTTAAATTTCAGAGATGATGCAAAAGTAAGGAATATCCTCACAGCTTCTAGCCTAGCTACAGGAGCATATGACTCTTCAAAATCAATACCAAACTCTTGATTGTACCCCTTAGCAACTAGTCTAGCTTTATTCCTAACAACTTGACCATTTTCATTCAGTTTATTTCTAAATACCCATCTAGTGCCAATAACAGATTGGTCACTAGGTCTAGGTACTAATTCCACACTTGATTTCTGTCAATTGATGAAGTTCATCATGCATGGCATTGATCCATTTTCACTCATTAGAGCTTCATCAATTAACTTGGGTTCAATTTGGGAAATTAGTGCTAGTGGGTCTTCATGATTGCATTCAAAAAGGATGATCTAGTTCTAACTCTATCATGCACATTACCAACTACATTCTCAATTGGATGATCTCTCAAGAATCTATTTTCAGGAATTACCTCTTGAGGTGCATTCAAGTCTGGAACAATATTACCTGATCCACTTGTGGTAGGTGAATGGTTGTCCAAAGTTTCAAGAGAATCTTTGTTTTCCTCAACAGTTGGTGAAGAGTTAACAATAAAATCATCTTCTTCTTTGTTTTGAGGAATCCTGCAAGATGTAGAATCATCAGTTGAGAAGGAGTTTTCATTAAAAACTACATGTGGAGATTCTTCTACAATTTTATTTTTGAGAATGTACACTCTAAAAGCTCTAGAAATTTTTGAATAGCCAAGAAAGATGGCTTCATGACTTTTGGCATCAAATTTATCAAGATTTTATTTATTGTTGTTATGTACAAAGCATTTGCAACCAAAGACTTTAAAGTAAGACAAAGTTGGCTTTTTGTTTTTCAACAGTTCATAGTGGGTTTTTCTGATTTTTGGTCTGACCAATGATCTATTTAGAATGTGATTTACTGTGTTTACAACTTCATCCCAGAAGGATTTGGGCAGTTACTTTCCAAGAGTATGGATCTAGTCATTTCCACAAGTGTTCTATTTTTCCTTTCCACAACTCCATTTTGTTTTAGAGTTCTTGGAGAAGAGAATCTGTGGAAAGTGTTTAGTTCAACACACAAATCAGAAAAGGTTTTGTTTTCAAATTCTCCCCCATGATCAGTCAAAATAGATTTTATTTTATGTGAAAAACCTGTTAAGGCAGAGGTGCAGAAGTTCCTGAATTCTAGACAAGCATCACTCTTGTGGGATAAGAAAATAACCCATGTGTATCTAGTAAAATCATCAATGATGACAAAACCATATCTTTTGCCACTAAGACTAAGAATCCTTGTTGGTCCAAAAAGGTCCATATGAAGTAATTCTAGTGGTTTAGATGTGAGTACATCATTGAGGGTTTTAAAAGATTTTCTGGTTTGTTTTCCTTGAGCACATATCCCACAAAGTTGATTTTCAATGTTTGGAAAAGATTCAGGAAGTCCTTTAACCAGATTTAGCCTTAAAAGTTTGTTTATTGTATTGAAACTTGCATGACCAAGTCTTTTATGCCATGTCCATGCAATTTCATCTTTATTTGCAACTAAACAAATGTTTTCAGCAAAATTTTTATCAAGATTGATCATGCAGACATTATTTTCTCTCTTCCCCAAAAAAATTATTTTTTCAGTTGAGGAATCAATTATTTTGCAAAAATCTGATTCAAACACAACCTTGTGACCTTTGTCACACAGTTGGCTAATACTCAACAGATTATAGTTCAAGCCATCAACTAACAACACATTTTCAATTGAGTTTGAGGAGGATTTACCAACCTTTCCAGATCCAAGGATTTTCCCTTTACTTTTACTTCCAAATGTGACAGATCCTCCCTCTTTTTCAATCAGAAATGAGAACTTTGTTCTGTCTCCAGTCATGTGTCGTGAACACCCACTATCAAGAAACCAAGTGTTGGAGTTGGGTGCACGACCTTCCTGTAAAAATTAGATCAGAGAAGAAAAGATTTTGGTACCCAAACATTGTTGGGACCATCAGTTTGTTTGAATAAAGGCAATAGATCTTTTCTAATCCATATTGAGTTGTTTTTGACATTTCCTTGGTTTCAGAAGTGATTTTTCTTTTTGTCAATCTAATATTTCTTTTTGGAATGAAAACACCAGTGTTCTTTCTTTCATGAGCATGGAGATTATGAAATTGGGCATGATCATTCATGTATGGAAATTCAAACCAAGGATTCTGTTGGTATCTTGGAAATTTTGGATAAAAGAATTGTGAATGGTACCAATAAGGATTGTGATACCAATGATTCCAAGAGTTGATCCAATCAGATTGATATGTTGTCTTGGATGTCCAAGAATTATCATGAAAGTTCCCTTTTGTGTTTTTATTATTTTTCAAGCTTTTGTTTGATTTTTTGTTTAGCTGATTGTTGATTTTCAGAGTTGGACTGGTCGACCTATTTTGGACTGGTGTCGACTCAACAATAGCTTTCATCTTGTGGTTGATTGGTATCGACCTGTTTTGCTTCTTTTGGTTATAAACATTCTTTTTGTTCTATTTTTGAGAGTTTTAAAAGTATTAATTGACACTTGTTCATTGTTGTTTTCTGGACTGACACTTTTAACAAATTTTATCAAGGGAGTTTTTGAAGATTTTTCTTCCTTTTCACCAGATTTATTTTTCAAGGATTTTTGTATGGTGAAACCAAGTCCATGTTTCTCAATCTCATTCTTGCTCCTAACAAAGCATCAAGATTGTCTTTTCCTTTTGTGAAGTTTTCAATTACCTGTTCCTTTTCTTCCAACAAATTCTTAAGTTTTTGGATTTCATCAATTTCTTGTTGCTTTTCCTTTTGATGCACTTCTATTTTTTCAGAGAGTTTTTCAAAGTTATTATTGGCCTTTTGAGATGCAATTTTTAGTTCATCAATTTGGTTCAAAAGTTCTTCCTTTTCTTCATTAAGTTCATATACCTCATTTTCAAGTTCAGTGATTCTTCTACTCAGTGAAGTATCATGCATGGCATTTTCAAATTTCCTTTTCAAATACTTGTTTTCCTTTCTTATTTCAGAAAAATTTTCAACCAATTCGGCATATGCATCTTGCCAATCTTCAATAGAGTATTGTTCAAAGGAAGTGTTTACCTTTCCATCACCGCTGTTAGCCATGAAGCATAGCTCCTCATTCCCTAACTTGAGGACTTTTCTCTTCATCTTATCTTCACTTGGTCATCATCTGACCAAGTTGCTACCATAGCTTTAGGCTTCTTCATTTTGTTTCTCTTTTTGTACTTGTCCTTCTTGTTCTCAGGACATTCTCCTTTCATATGTCCTGCTTTGTTGCACCTGTAGCAAATAATTATCTCATCAGTTTTTTTTATTTCTATTAGAATTAGAATTTGAAAAAGAAATGTTCCTTTTGCCAGAAGAAAATTTCTTCTTTCCAGTGTATCTTCCTTTTCTTGATTTTAGAAATTTTATGAATTGCCTAGTCATGAGGGCAAGTTCATCCTCATTGGACTCAGACTCTTCAGAGCTTGATTTCTCTTGACTTTTCTCTTTGTTACTTGATGAGGCTTTAAGTGCTACTGGTTTGGTCTTAAGTATATGCTCTTCATTTCTTTTCAAATTTATTTCATATGTCATTAAAGATCCTATGAGTTCATCCAAAGAGATTTTGGACAAATCCTTAGAATCTTCAATCACAGTGGCCTTAGTATGCCAGATAGATGAGAGAGAGTGTAAAATCTTTCTTACCAAATCAGCATCAGTGTATTCTTTACCTAGTGCCTTCAGTCCATTGACAATTGTCATAAACCTAGCAAACATTTCAGAAATTGATTCATCAGATTTCATCATGAACAATTCATATTCAGAAACAAGTATGTTTGCTTTAGTTTCCCTAACTTGAGATGTTCCCTCATACATTAATTCAAGTTTATCCCACATCTCTTTAGTAGATTTACACATGGATATTCTTGAATATTCTTTAGGATGGACTGCACACTGAAGCATGTTCATAGCACTATAGTTAAGAGTGGCTCTCCTAATCTGTTCTCTAGTCCAAGTTTCCTCATCTCCTTGATTTTCATAAGGGCCCACTTCAACTATCCTCCAGATTTCATAATTCTGAGCCCTAAGAAAGACTTGCATACGATTTTTCCAGTAAGAGTAATCAGACCCATTGAAAAATGGTGGTCTATTAATGGAATGGCCTTCAGCAAGAAATCCTCGAGAATCCATTAAGCAAGATGAAATACAGTGATTGAAACACCCAAACAATTCAAGCAAGTGAGACACAAAATCAGACAAAAACACTCAAATCAGATCAGACACAGATATGAACCCGCTCTGATACCAATTGTAGGATCGAATATGTGGAAGGATAAGATCTGGAAGGGGGGGTTGAATAGATCCTACCTAATTAATACGGAAGCTTGAGTAATTCAAAATTACTTCTAATCAGAGAATTAGATACAGAGTATGTTCTTCAATGGAGATCCCTTGCAGAAGGTTGAATTGAGGAGATTTGTTGATGCTTTGAGTCACTAGGCGATGCTCTGCTTCAATTGCTTCTGAGTTGCCTTCAGATGCTCCTCAAGTGCTGGCTTCTGCTGGATCTGCTCCTTTCAGAGGTGCTTCAGCTCCTTCTCTGAAGCTCTCCTTCAATCTCTTGTGCTGTCAAGGGATGTAGATAGATCACCACAGCAACAACAGGAGCAGGAGCGGGAGATTCCTCTTCTTGCTGCCAAAGGCTCTTGCTGGAATATTCTGGAGGTCTCTCTTTGCTTGGGGGCCGATTGGTGGGGTATTTATAGCCCTACATGTCCAATGGTACCCTTGGAGTGTGTGGGCACATGATCCAAGATGGATTCCATTGAACCCTAGGCAGCCACGTGTCCAGGTAAAACATAAGTTGAGATTTCAGCGGAGTGTGTCGACACTACCACTGAGTGTGTCGACACACTGTCCCAATTGTGCAAAAAGGGTCTTCTGGATGCTGGGTCTAGTGTCCACACGACCACTGACTGTGTCGACACAATGTCCCAGTTAGACAAATGGATCTCCTGGAAGCTGGGTCTAGTGTCGACATGACCATGGACTGTGTCGACACACTTGACCCTGTTTTCATGAAAATGCTTCAGGGACTATGACCCAGTGTCGACACCATCAATGGGTGTGTCGACACTACCATGATAAAACCTGTATATCCCTGAGAATTTAACACATAAAACAATAGTACAAGGTATTATCATCAAAGTATGAGGAGTAAAGTATTTGAAACATACTTTTTTAGCATTGTTATTACATAAATGATGTATGTAACATGTTCCACCAATTAAGCATTAAAATCACAAAATGTCATCATCAAAACTATGAGGAGAAATACATTAAAACCACACTCAACCCAACAAAAGGTAATGCCTCCACATCTTCAGGGCAAAAAACAGCCGCTAACTCCAAATCATACGTTGGGCAGTTCTCCTCTGCTGGCTTCAATTGCCTGAATGCATATGCTATCACTTTACCATGTTGCATTAGTACTGCTCCAAGCCCTCTTCTGGATGCATCTGTGTAAATTATAAAACACCGCTGCCTGCTACTAATGTCAATATTGGTGCTGCTGTAAGCCTTTTATTCAGTTCCATAAAACTTTTCTGGCATTCACTTGACCACATAAATGGCACACCTTTTCTAGTTAACTTAGTCATGGGTGCTGCAATTCTGGAAAAATTCTATATAAAATGCCTGTAGTAACCTGCTAGGCCTAGAAAACTTCTAATCTTTGTAATTGTTTTTGGCGCTTCCCACTTCATAACTACCTCCACTTTAGCTGGATCAACTGCAACTCCCTCTACTGAGATAAGATGACCCAAAAACTGAATTTCTTTCAACCAGATTTGTTGTGCCCCTGGTCTTGATGATGTCATATTTGAAGGAAAAAGGTAAGAACATTTGACCATAGTATTTTTTTTTTATAGGTACAACTCACTTGCTTCAAGAAATATCCGATACAGTCAGATAAGGTCGACACTACTTGGGACATAGGTTGAGACTAGTGACCTCTCAATGTTGTGCTAAGAAGATGTGGCTAAGAAAGATCAACTCTATTCAGGGAGTGTGTCGACACTCGAGGCTTCTACAAGTTTTATTGAGGAGAATCAAGTTGCTAAGGTTAACACCAACGGAGGATAAGGTCAACACTACCCTGAGAGCAGATCAACACTTCTGGACTTCTCTATGCTGGATTGAAAAGAAGCTTGCAGATGAGGTCAGCACTATTCAGAAATTTAAGAGTTATGTGAAGAGAAGTGGATATAAGGTCGACACTCACTCTACATGAGGTTAACAATATGGTAATGGTTTTGATGTCACTTGCAATATTTCAAGCGTTCTAGTGTCGACACTACATCTTTGAAGTGTCAACACTATTATACTTAAGATGTTTTTTTCATCAAAGCAGTCATCAGCATATGAGTGTTTGGGACTTTTCTAGTACACGTCACTCTCTTTCTAGAAGATACCATACTCTTGACGGCAAAAAGGGTATCTCCCAAAAAGTAATGGGAATCTGTTGAGGGGCCCACTACAGAAGAATCCCGCGCAATCAGATAAAGAGGAAAAAGTGCTCCGGTTCAAAAAAAGGTGTTGCGTGCCTCAGCGAGAAGAAGTGAAGAGCGCAAAAAGCGAGAAGAGCAGTGTTCTGAGTTCAGCACGAAAACGCGATTTCAGCTTGGAGCAAGGATTTTGAGGATGCACTGCTGAATCGAGTCAACTCGATGATTCAATGTGTTGCTGCTGAGCTTCTAGAATAGAGGATCAGAATGCTTCTTCGATATTGATGTCTGTGATCCAGATGCAGAAATTGCCAGTGGATTTCACTTAAGGAGATATCGAAATTGGAGACAACAAGCATTTGCAGTTTGAATCTAGATTCTGAGCAGGAAGTTCGAGGATCTCTTAACACATTCTGGCATCCTTTTACTTTGTTCTTATTTTCAATTTCTTCTGAACATCGAAGTTGTGTGATGTCTACTTCTTTGTGAAGTAGATTGTGTTGATCCTTCATGAGCTGTTATTGGATCATTTGGATTGAAGTTGTGTGTCAGTGGATTGTTCAAGCTGTGAGGCAGCAGATGTGATGAAGCTGTGAATCAGCAGGTGTACAAGAACTTCTCACGTTTGTTCTCGTAGTGGTACCTCACTGGTTTAGTGAGGGGTGGACGTAGGTCTCCTTATTGGAGCCGAACCACCTTAAAAATTCCTTTCTCTCTTGTGTGTGGTTTGTCCCTCTTTGCATCGAATTTATAGCTGTCTAATTAGTGTCCTCATTTCACTGATTTTGATAGTTTAAATTGTCTTAAAATTCTGAAGATTCTCTATTCACCCCCCTCTAGATAATCTTTCTACACTCAACACGTGGTATCAGAGCCTGGTTCTCCAATTTATTTGGTTTCACGACCAGGAGAGTCTAGTGTATGATGGAATCTAGAGGTTACATTGTAGCAACCTGAATTTTTGCGAAAAATAAAATTTAAATAAAGAATTTAAAACCTAGCTAAATGAATATCTGAATAGAGCATTAAATAAAACCATTAAATGGAAAAGAGTAATGGGCTTTGCTTATTGGATCTTATAGAATTATTGGGTCAAAAATATGAATTTACAAAGTGAGAATAATAGGAAAATATCCTAAATTCGTAACTAATTATTACCTAAATAGAAAAGGGGTATTTAATGCATTAAATAGGAAGTTAGAGTTGGAATTGGATTCCTAAACCTACCCCATATGGGTTAGCACGAATTTGGATCTTTTCCAAGTCTAAATAGAGATTGGAAAGCAAGGAAGGAAGGTTAGAGTAAGGAAATTTCGTAATTTAAGAGGAATTAGAGTAGTAGTAGGAATAGAAATACATACTTGCATAAATACACCTCCTAAACTCCCTTGGGCAACCCTAGCTCGTTCCTAAGAGTTGCTGGACGTGGAGAGGAGGCTAAGGAGGAGAGGATTTCGTGGAGAGAAGAAGAGATTGAAGCTTCTTCCCTGTTCTTCAAGTTCTAGCCCTAGAAGACAAATCAAGTCAAGGTAGGCATTCTCATAAGCATAAACCATGAAACTTTTTCTGTAGGTTGTCTTGAACGAAACTCCCAAGTTTCATATTTTTCCATTCATCCTATCTTTTGTTCTTAATTTTTGAAGAACTGCAAACATGATAACCCCGAGGTGTCATGTTTAATTCAAATCTCTATGTATACTTGATCCCATGCTACGAAAGTTTTACTGTAGATACTTCATGTTGTTAGGGATCATTTGCCCCTAAAAAGCCTAAATTTCATTGAGCATGTTGCTCGAATTAAATCAGTCTTGCTCTCTATGTCATGTTCTATGTTACTCATCCTTGTTCGTTCTCAAACCATGTTCAAACCATGCTCTCTCTCTAATTCGGATTTATTGGATGTACCCTTACATGTCTAGTTTAATTTGCAACTGGTTTCATGATTTTTCGTTCACTATACAATTAGTTATGATTTTTCAAAGCACCCTGTATCATTCGATTTCAAGTTGGCCCGCAATCCAAAGCCTGGTCTGAATCCTGTCAGGGCCAGGTGCAGACAACCAGATTGCGACAGGCCGATATGTCGCCTTCTGGGTCTTATTGCGACCATCCACTTGTCGCTTTCTCAAGCCATCGCGACGCCTTCCTTGTCGCTTTCTGAATGCGACAGTACCTACGTCGCGTTCTGGCCACCTGAACAGACAGCCATGTCGCAACCCGTACAGGACCCTGTCGTGTTCTGCCTGGCCCCTGTCGCAATGCTCATTGACCTATGTCGCCTTCTTACCGTTATACCCCCAGTAAAAACCCTACTTAAAAATGGTGCTATATTGAATGATTTAAAATACATGTTCACGACTTATTTCTATCTATGATTTCTCTTGCACTTGCACACACATGAACCATCCATTTATGGCTGAAATATTGCAGAAAATATCTCATAATGTGCCTGGTAATTTATTGAAGTAAAGTACATTAATTGCCCTATTTTAAAGGACTTGTATTCGTTTCTTGCGTTGTTTATATACCGATATCGACGCTCCACTGTTCTAGAATTCCTCTAGAACGTCGAGCACATGTTTTATATACACACTCTACTTGGCTTGTGGTGAACTCTCCGTCGGATTTTCCTTTCGCCGGACTAGTGAACTCTTGCACAAGACCTCCGTAAGTCTCCTCTGATCATGGATTCCCACATGGTCGACGAGCCGGTTGTACCCTAATACCTATGATACCCTTTAGGGATCTATATGATCCAAACGGCTATTAGAGATTCACTCTCATCTTAAATCACGCCGGACCTCTGAACCTGTGCATAACAAGGCCAGTGGTAGGGTCGTGAGTTCCACCTGACTGCCAACACCAAGTGCGCGTGTTGTGCAACTGTTACTATCGCCTGATTACTCGACGTATTACGTGCAATGTCCACTAGCTCTCATCTATACTCTACTCGCTCACCTGCTCACGTTCACTCCACTATCTCATCTATTCATCTAGTGCTCTTATCTATTTCTTGGTACTCTATATTGGCCATTGACTGATTGTCTAAAGATAAACAATATAACCAATGCTTGGCATATATAAAGGGCCCGATCTGGTCCTGGGAGGTGCGCCCGAAAGTGCTAGTGCCCATGGGAGTTAAATGATCAGAGTGTTTGGCATTACACTCAAGTGCTATCTATCTCGACTATCTATATGACAATCAAAACACAAACGTGCTATACTCTCTCGATGTCTAGAATGACAAACAAGTGCTATACTCGTCGTGCTATTACTATACTTGTGCTAGTTGTGCTATGGCCATCCTGCTATTCGTGCTATATTCGATACTTGTGTTATTTTTGGAAACTATACTCGATCTCGTGCTATTGTTACCTGTTGTGCTATCTCTTACTATATTTTGACTCTCTTGTACCTGCTATCTCTAGACACTCTGCCATTAAATGCGTTAATTATTTAAAGCCTGCTTGAGCCTGAGATTTAAGTACTACTGGGCATTATCGCTCACCCTACGTTATTTGATGTTGTGTTCTCAGGTGAGACCGAGGATGACACGTACACTCACGAGGAAGGGAATGACCAAGAGTGAAGCCAGGAGTACCCTTGAGTCATTATGTTATCTTAGAGTTGTAGTTAGTTATTTCCTTCTGTTGCAATGTAATTGGGCCCTTTAGAATGGCTCTGATATTAGTGGTTGTAACTAGACATTTGGAAAATTATTAATGAGAAAGATTTGCTTTAGTATTATTCAGTGTGCAATGGTGTGATGTCTAGTATACGCTCTATACCTTTTCTTGCAACTGCCTTCGCGCTCCGATATTCCGCGTTGGGGCATGACATACATTGTTGAGGGTCATTATGTGAACAGACTACCTTACTTTGATGGTACTAATTATGCATATTGGAAAACTCGTATGCAGGTTTTCTTGCGAGCTCAAGACTATCAAATTTGGAGAGTTGTGAACAATGGACCTTATGAGCTGTCCGAGGATGAAGAGAAGTGGACTCCTGATGAGATCAAGAAATCTAACGCAAACTGGAGTGCAATGAATATAATGCAATGCTCTCTGCATCCA
>JACBKR010003564.1:0-29697 GCA_014218235.1 Colocasia esculenta
AATTTTGCTGCAACTCCATCAAAGTTTTGAGCCACTCAAAAAAAACAAAAAATCAATTGGTAAATGTGGGAATTTGAACTTAACATCTAAAGTGTGCATTCACATGTTCCCCCCCCCCCCAAGCATTAGAATGGTATGCTCTTAGAGCATCGATCTTAATATTGTGTGGACATCAAGCATTAATATGACGCAATTATAACGATAATAGCAAGATGATGAGATGATCATCTCAGTTGTCACATCATGATAATCGCGCCACGTCATCGTCACCGGTTTTGTTCCGCACTAAGAAAGGACCAAACTACCCATCCAACAACCCGGGCCGAGCTTACGTCCTCGGACTGTTCTTCGACATACTCATTTATGGGATAAATCATCTATAGAGTTTTAAATAGATTTAGTTAGATAGACTTTGTTCTGTTTTGGATCTGTATCAGGCTTTGCCTCTGGTTGTCAGATTCTATCTTTTTTAATAAATTAATTTGGTCATCTTTGGCCTTTTATCAAAAAAAAAAAACCCGGGCCGGGAAAGGCAGGCGCCCAACTAAATTGCTAAATATGACCACGGCTCCTCAATTTTCCACCTATTTTTTCACTTATTTTTTTGTAAAGAAGATTATTCACAACCAAAGTTACATATTTACTTATGACCTGAATTACTAGTGAGTTGTTGAGAATTCAAGTGGTCGAGTTGGACTGAATTATTGAGGGTAACACTTAAGGTCTGTTTGGTTATATGTAAAATATTTTTATAAAAAAAAAATTTCTACAGAATAAATTTTACATAAAAATTAAAAATATGATTGTTCATTTGATTGTATGCAAAATATTTTCTAAAGAGATCTCAATTTCAGCCACATTGGAGCTGGAGACCATACGTATCGCCGCCCAGGAGAGGATTCAACGTATGGAGTGTGAGGTGGCCCAGCTCCACGTACTCCTAGGCGACGCCACTAGAGAGCTCGACGAGGCTTGGGAACATGCCCACCATGCCCTCCTCCTCCTCGACAAGGGCCAAAGCCTCCTCCTCTTCCAGAACGGCAACAACGGGCCCGTGGTAATGTTGAGGCCGACACCCAACAGCGGGCTTACCTTCGGCGTTCAGTTCCTGACGCTTGAGACCCTGGTGGCCAACCACGTAGCCAATTCCGCCGGGATGTTGGTGCCAAGGGTACGTCACCGTTGTCATCCTCGTTGTCCTCAGAGGATATCAGCGTCATCATGTCCTCCCCAGAGGGATGCCAGTAGTCGCCGCCTCCGCAGCACCAATGGGGGATGTGGAGCTGTTCGAGTTGGTGCCAGTGGGGAAGTGCCGGAGAAGGGGAGGCTGCTGGAAGTAGTAACGAACGCGGGCCCGCTCCTCCAAAACTTGATGCTGGCCGACCCGCTTCCGTAGTGGTGGCACCGTCCTCCGGCACTGTAGAGCATCGAGATCCCTCGTCTCCGAAGCTCGTTGTGCCAATGGTGGAAGGGAAGAAGGGGGGCGAGATCGCGCAGCCTCGGGAAGGGGGGAAGGGAAAGTGGGAGATGGGGCTTTTTAAATTGGGGAAAACGGCATCCACGGTTTTACCTCGGATGCCAAAATTCAAGGATATCACGAAAATGGTTTCATGGATCAACTTTTCATTGCAACCAAATGACCAATATATAAGCTTTTCCTGAAAAATCTTTTCTTGTGGAAGATTTTACAGGGAAACAAATGAAACCTTAATTCGTAGACCAGACAAAATGTGGAAGTTAATGAGAGGGGATTTTGTCGAGATGAACTTAAATTGGTCTATTTTTAACACTAAGAATTGTGCATGAAACAAGAATATGTGAAAGTGTAAACCCCCCCCCCCCCCCCGCGTCCACACACTCACAGTGGAGGTGGGGGGAAGACTCTTAGATGTTAAGTAATTAGTTAAGATAATCGAGATTTAAATTGAGATAATGCCCGTCCACACACTCACAGTGGAGTGGGGGGAAGACTCTTAGATGTTTAAGTAATTAGTTAAGATAATCGAGATTAAATTGAGATAATGTGAATTGGGAATCATATATATTTTACTTATGAAAAGTAGCCAAAAGTCCTAGTAAATTTGTTTTCAAAAAACGAGATTAATCCCCAGTTGCACATCGGTTGGCAGCTTGCCGCTCATCTGACTTGTCCCGAGTTCGATTCCTGGGGGGGGCTTACCTGATTTACATGTAATCCTCGAGGCGTGTAAATCCGGGGTTTTTCTGGTCAAGTGGGGTAAGGGCAATATGTTATAAAAATAGTGGGTATAATACATTCCAAATGGCGTTCGAACATCCATAAACCACACAGTGCAAGCATAGCGACATGATACAAATTTACGTAAATCAACATGGGCATCATTCCAAGTAAATAATAACAAGTAAGCAAAATATACATGCTAAAATCTGAACAAGTAAGCATAAATCTATACGCAGTGGAGGCGTTCCAAAAGGAACTTGCCTTAGAGAAGATATCGCCCCCACTATAGGTGCGAAAAGGAAACGGCGATCTTCTCCCAGGGTACAACCACATCCAACGAGATGACAGTCGCACACTGTTGATCTCGTAAAGCGAAAACTATCTAATATATAAAGAAGAGTCTCTAATGAATGTAGGGCAAAAGAAGCATGCACCGGACACCGAAGGGCACGTAGAACGAGACAGACGGTGACAGAGAGGACGCAACACGCCGACGGAAGCGGCGACGACGACGTCCATGGCGCGGGCAAGAAGCGAGCGGCGGCAAAGAGTGTTTCCCGGTGGTGTTGGCGGACGCGTTCCAGAGAGAGGAGAGAACCAGAGCGCAGGAGATCGCTGCAGTCTTTCTTCGGGGAAAGAAGACTCAAGTCCAAAACGGTTCCTCTCTCTCCTATTAACCTAAACCGCCCACGCCCCAATGCGTTGCGCCGGTTCACTTCTTCAGGGATGGGCGCATCCCACAAGCCCATTAAGCAAAAAGGGATAAAACAGGTTAGAAAAAGTGTGACGGCCCAATAAGGCCCGCGGTCACCTCACACGCGCGCCGCCGCCCGCCCAGCCCAGCCCGGCCCGGCCGGCGGGCGGGCGCGCGTGTGTGGTCTGGGCATAGCTCCTTCTAGTTCCATAGGAACAAGTCCTTAGAACTAAAGGGACATATAAAGGCCACTCCCTTACTTGTGTTTTCCAATATGGGACAAAACCCATATACACACAAGGGACACTTTCCTACCAAACCTTGAGTTTCCCTTTAAGCTTGCAACCACCCTTCTTCTACCCAACATTCCCCCACAAACTCATGGTTTGCCAGGAGGAACACACATCAAGAGACACACATATCATGCTTTCAATAGAAGTACCTTTCGGGTTTGAACTTCTACCTAAGTATTCCAAATCCTTTCTTCACAGAGTCGAAGTGAACTGAGTCTTGAACTTGACTCTTTTGGGTGAAGATTATCAAAGGAAACAACATGATATAACATAGATAGTAATCTGCAGGGGTGGCGCTTTACGGCCATGCGCCCCTTCCTGTATCATAAGTGCATTTAGGGATAACCCAATCCCTTTAACTGCGGCCCCACAGTAGCACTTACTTAGGTGGGCTTCTCCAAGGATGCACTGCTCACATCCTGCCTTACCAGGCTTGAACCCATTAAGAGTAGATAACTCAACCTTAACTTGCAGCTAGAGACACTCGTATTAGGATTACAGGGGTGGAATTCAGATACAAGGTATCTAGAATTATTAGTGTCTTCCAGTTCTCTCAACAGCTTGTTGTTACCACATTGAACCTTCTTTGTAGGATCTCTACTCAGATAGGTTGGGTTGCTACTGCAGGAGAACAATTAATGGGTTTCAATCCCATCCCCATCCTAAATTTCAGGACTTGATTTTTGTTAAGTCCTTTAGTTAGAGGATCTGCTGTGTTGTCCTTGGTACCAACAAAATCCACAGCTATCACTCCCTGAGACACCAATTCTCTCACAGACTTTAGTCTGATTTGAATATGTCTCCTTTCTTTTTGATTGTACTTTGAACTTTTGACCTTAGTAATCGTGGTCATATTATCACAAAGGATAGAGACCGCAGGTATAGGCTTACTCATTAGGGGTAATTCTGTAAGAAGTCCCTTAATCCATTCAGCCTCCATACCAGTAGTGTCCAAAGCACACAACTCAGCCTCAAAAGTAGACCGAGACAAGATGGTTTGTTTAGTGGACCTCCAGGCCACTGCACCACCTCCCAGGGTAAAAACATACCTGTTACACCATTACTCCCTGAGTTTTCAGCAATCCAGCTTGCATCACTATATCCTTCAAGGACTCCAGGGAATTTCCCAAAATGCAAGCTCAAGGAAACTGTACCCTTAAGGTATCTCAGTATCCTATCCAAGCCTTCCCAGTGAGAACGGTCAGGACAGCTAGTGTATCTACTGAGTCTAGTTACTGCATATGAAATGTCAGGTCTAGTACAGTTTGCCAGATACATTAAGCTTCCTATAACTTGGGAGTACCGTAGTTGAGACACAGGTACACCACTCTTATTCTTGTAGAAAACTCTAGAAGGATCATAGGGTGTACAGACAATTCTGCAATCCTGATAGCCATATTTCTCTAACACTTTCTCAACATAGTGAGACTGAGAAATTGCTATCCCTTCAGCTGACTTAGTCAACTTTAGACCAAGAATTATATTTGCCTCACCCATATCCTTCATTTCAAATCTACTACTTAAGAATGATTTTGTCTCATTTACTAATCCCTTATTGTTGCCAAAAATCAATATATCATCTACATACAGGCATAGAATAAACAATCATCACCTTTCACTTTGTAGTAGACACATTTATCAAAATCATTTACTTTAAAGCCAAATGACATGATAGTCATGTCAAATTTCTCATGCCATTGCTTAGGAGCTTGTTTCAATCCATACAAGGATTTAACAAGTCTACAGACTTTACCTTCATTGCCAGGGGCTACAAACCCTTCAGGCTGATCCATATAGATCTCTTCATCAAGATCACCATTAAGAAAGGCGGTCTTAACATCCATCTGGTGGATAGTCAGATCATATATGGAAGCCAAGGCTATTAGCACCCTAATGGTAGTCATTCTGGTTACAGGAGAATAGGTATCAAAATAATCTATTCCCTCCATTTGTTTAAACCCCTTAGCAACCAACCTGGCTTTAAATTTTTCAATGGTTCCATCAGGTTTCAACTTTTTCTTAAAGACCCATTTGCATCCAATAGTCTTAGATCCAGGAGGAGGATCAACTAACTCCCATGTGCCATTTGCAAGAATAGAGTCAACCTCACTCTTAATGGCTTCCTTCCAATACTTTGCTTCAGGTGAAGCCATAGCATCTCGGAAAGTAGGGGGGTCTTCTTCAATCTGGTATGTGACAAAGTCACTACCAAACTCCTTAGAGACCTTTTGTCTTTTACTCCTCCTTGGTTCTACTTCTTCCTGATCACTAGTATCAGTAAGAGGTCTGGATGCATCAGCCCCCACATTAGTCATTCTTTTCACATGTTGTGGAATAGAATCAGATGTGGAAGCTACAGTCTCAGAATTCAGTTGTTGAGGTAAACCAGTCTTCATGGGAAAGACATGTTCGAAGAATGTAGCATCACGAAACTCGACTATGGTGTTAACATCTATGCTAGGGATTTCTGATTTGATAACCAGAAACCTGTATGCATAGCTATTTTCAGCATAGCCTAAAAAGACTGCGTCAACTGTCTTAGGTCCCAGTTTCTTTCTCTTGTGTTCAGGGACAAGTACCTTAGCAAGGCACCCCGACACTTTGAGAAATTTCAAACTAGGTTTCCTATTTCTCCAAAGTTCAATTGAACTACTATCTTTATGTTTTAGGGGAACATGATTCAGAACAAGACAAGCTGTGTTCAAAGCTTCCCCCCACATATACTTAGGTAGTCCTGAACTCTGCAGGAGAGAGTTGACCATGTCAATAAATACACGGTTCTTCCTTTCTGCTATCCCATTAGACTGAGGAGAATAAGGGGCAGTTGTTTCATGAATAATGCCATGTTCTTGGCAAAATTCAACAAACAGACTAGAGGTGTATTCTCCTCCTCTGTCAGACCTCAACCTCTTAAGAACCTGACCAGTTTGTGTTTCTGCTTCCTTCCTAAAGATGATGAACTTCTGTAAAGCCTCATCCTTAGACTTGAGCAAATACACATAGCAATATCTACTACAGTCATCTATAAAGGTAATGAAATACTTTTTATGATCCCTAGTTAGCATACCATTAAACTCACAGATATCTGAGTGCACTAGATCCAGATCTCTGAATCTCTAACCACAGAATGAAAGGGTTTCCTAGGCTGTTTGGCCTGTACACAGATATCGCATTTCTTGGTTTTATCAATAGCATGCTCAGGAATTAAATTCAGGTTCATCATACGTTTCAATGAATTGAAATTTAAATGACCTAAACGTCCATGCCATAAATCAGATGAATCTGTAACATTAAAAGCAACTGGAACAGATGAATCAACATCTAAACATTCATTCATCACATGACTCACATGCACTTTAAACAACCCATCAGATAAATAGCCTTTACCAATAAAAGATTTGAGACGAAGTATCACAACTTTATTACATTTAAAGCTGAGTTCATAACCCTCTCTAACTAAACTAGAACCTGATAAAATGTTTCTCCTAATACTAGGAACATGATGCACACGATGAAGAGACAGCACACGCCCCAAAGTAAACTTCAGGTCCACGCGTCCAATTCCCATCACCCTCGCAGTGCTACCATTCCCCATAGTCACGGAGCAGTCATGGATGGCCTGGTAAGATACAAAATTAGCCCTGTCAGCACACAAGTGTACATTGGCTCCTGTGTCTACCAACCATTCATAAGGTTCATAAATAGAAAATAATTGAGGGTTAAGAGTAATATACGTGTCTCCAGAAGAAGTACCAGCGGTCACTACATTGACCTGAGGTGGAGCACCACCAGTCTGCTGGCCTGTCTTTTCCTTCCTTTTAGGACAATCACCTCGGAAATGACCTTTCTGACCACAGACCCAGCATTCACCTTGCTTCTTCTTCTTCTTGATTTTTCCCTTGGGTTTAAACTGTGCATTAGAATCAACCTTGGATTTGCCTTTGACCTCTTTAAACTTGTTTTTCATGACTATGTTTGCACTAGCCTCTACAGGCATCACAGGTTTCTCCTTCCTATGTTCCTCCTCTATGGCAATAGCTCTCATCAGGTCATCTAGAGAAATAGCACCCTTCCTGTGTTTTAGGGCCATTCCAAAATCCTCCCAGGACTTAGGAAATTTCTCGATGATGCACATAACCTGAAATTTTTCTGGGAGTTTCATTTCACCCTCAGCCAAGCCATGGATCATAAGAAGAAACTCATGTGCCTGTTCAGTGATAGGTCTGCCCTCAACCATGTGGAACTTGAGAAATTTACCGACATAATATTTTTCTAGACCTTGGTCCTCAGTGTTGTATTTTCTGTCAAGTTCATCCCACAGTGCCTTGGAGGTTAGGAATGTCGAAGTACTATATACATCGAATAGGACATCCGATAAAGCAGTCAGAATGCATCCATGTCCTATGCGATCTTTTTCCTTCCATTCCGTAGCCTTCTTAACACTTTCAGGATCATTCTCAATCACCTTAGGTGAGTCAGATTCAATCACTAAAATCAACCCAATCATAGTAAACCAAATCTTCATGCGTTGTTGCCAACGCTTGAAGTGTTGCCCTGCGAATTTCGCTGGCATCATAGACATGTCTACTTTCGGGTTGAGAGTGACAGATGACGACGCCATGTAAAACGATATCTTCTCTAAGACTGTTATAAAAACAGTGGGTATAATACATTCCAAATGGCGTTCGAACATCCATAAACCACACAGTGCAAGCATAGCGACATGATACAATTTACGTAAATCAACATGGGCATCATTCCAAGTAAATAATAACAAGTAAGCAAAATATACATGCTAAAATCTGAACAAGTAAGCATAAATCTATACGCAGTGGAGGCGTTCCAAAAGGAACTTGCCTTAGAGAAGATATCGCCCCCACTATAGGTGCGAAAAGGAAACGGCGATCTTCTCCCAGGGTACAACCACATCCAACGAGATGACAGTCGCACACTGTTGATCTCGTAAAGCGAAAACTATCTAATATATAAAGAAGAGTCTCTAATGAATGTAGGGCAAAAGAAGCATGCACCGGACACCGAAGGGCACGTAGAACGAGACAGACGGTGACAGAGAGGACGCAACACGCCGACGGGAAGCGGCGACGACGACGTCCGTGGCGCGGGCAAGAAGCGAGCGGCGGCAAAGAGCGTTTCCCCGGTGGTGTTGGCGGAGGCGTTCCAGAGAGAGGAGAGAACCAGAGCGCAGGAGATCGCTGCAGTCTTTCTTCGGGGAAAGAAGACTCAAGTCCAAAACGGTTCCTCTCTCTCTCCTATTAACCTAAACCGCCCACGCCCCAATGCGTTGCGCCGGTTCACTTCTTCAGGGATGGGCGCATCCCACAAGCCCATTAAGCAAAAAGGGATAAAACAGGTTAGAAAAAGTGTGACGGCCCAATAAGGCCCGCGGTCACCTCACACGCGCGCCGCCGCCCGCCCAGCCCAGCCCGGCCCGGCCGGCGGGCGGGCGCGCGCGTGTGTGGTCTTGGGCATAGCTCCTTCTAGTTCCATAGGAACAAGTCCTTAGAACTAAAGGGACATATAAAGGCCACTCCCTTACTTGTGTTTTCCAATATGGGACAAAACCCATATACACACAAGGGACACTTTCCTACCAAACCTTGAGTTTCCCTTTAAGCTTGCAACCACCCTTCTTCTACCCAACACAATACGGGTACACGGAAAGTAGGAGCTGCCAAGTCCTGATCTTGGAGTTTACGAACACCAATCCCTGAGCCCGCAAAACCACACAGGGCGGGATTTCCTCGTTATCAAAAAAAAAAAAGACTTGTCTGCGTCATCCTCCATGGTAGCTTGAGGGCCACACCCTTCAACCACGAATCTTGCTTTTAAAGAGTACAGGCTAGATTTTTGGTTAAGATTGGTGCAGCTACCATACATAGACTTGTGGCCACAGGAAGGCTGAGCAAGTAGATGAACTTTGATGGGCACTTTTTTTTTTTTTTGACAAGGAAATACTAGCTTTCATTCGTTTCACTGTAGAGTTCAATACAGATACCGATGAGAAAGCATTATAACAGAAGATGGGATGTTGGAGCAATTCCAAGAGCACTGAGTATTGGAATCTTTAAGTTGGTGAGCTACGTACTATATGGGATGCTAAAGTTGCTTCCCTCGGAGCAAAGGAAACATGAATGCAAGGGTATTTCCGAAGTAATTCCCTACAATCATCAAGAACAGAGTCACATCTCTAGATGTTGTAAAGCCTTGGTTACATTCTTCGCATCACTGAAAATGTGGACACCTTTCTTGGTTTCTGCCATCCACTCCATTCCCCTTAGAATCGCTAGAACTTCCACCTCCAAAGGAGAGTTTGCCTGAAACTTTTAGCACCTGCATTGTTCAATATTCCTATCCATGCCAATTAAATACCAGACCAGCCACTCCTTCATACTCCTTGTATGCAGCATCCACCAACAGAGTATAATCAGAATTAGCTAAAAGCTCAGCTTTCTTGGCATTGTTACTCTCTTGTGGATTAATATTGGAGCTCATCTTGTTCCAAAATGTTATATCCTGGTGTGCCTTTCCAAGGATAGCTTGATCTCCACTTCCTTATGCTCAAACATTGAAGAACATCTTGCCTTCCACAGATTCCACATTAGAGCAAATGCCTGGGACACAAACATGTAGTAATTCCTTGATTGGGCAAAAGGGGTATTCATCCAGTCAACGATTCCATCATGCAAGTGTTTATTATTCATCTCTACTTTATAATTTAAATTGCTAGCAAACCACATTTTTTTCTGCTTCGTTGCACTGGAAAAACAGATGATCAATTGTCTTTTCATACTCCATATATAAGGGGCAAAGCTTGTTAGTGTGGGGGTTTATTCTGGCCAACATAACTTGAGCAGGTAGCGAATTTGTTAAAGCTCTCCAGATGAATGTAATGACTCTAGGGGGAATTTCTTTAGATAGTTTTGGGTGCCAAAGAGATTTCCAAACAGGATGAGGTGCAGAAGTACCTGGGTTCGGCTTCCTAACCATAAGAAATCTATATGCAGACTAGTAATTCAAGTTGCCACCCTGGGCCTAGGACCAAATTAGTTGGTCATATTCTCCCAGAGTGCTTTGAGGAAGTTTGATTCTTAGAATGGCTTCCATGTCTGATTTCTCAAATAAGGTGCTGATCAGATGGGTGTTCCATTGCCTGTTGACGATGAGTTCAAAAATCAAGTAAGGCAGAGGGCCAGAGTAATCCCCCCTGGGAGTCAAAAGACCAACATTGTCCGGGATCCATTTATCTTTCCAAATTCTAACATTGTAGCCTGATTTTATCCTCCACATATAGCCTTCTTTTAGAAATCCCCTTACATACATAATGGAATGCCAAATACAAGAAGCTTTCTTGTTGTTTTTTACCTCCCAAAAAGATTGTCTACCGCAATATTTAGCTCTCAGAAGCTTGTACCACAAGCTAGAGTATTCATTCAAGAATCTCCATGTTAATTTCATGATAGCTACCTTATCAAATTCTTTCAAGTCCCTGATGCCCAAACTGTTAGTTATGGATGTCCTCAAGCCAATCATAACTTGTGCAATCTTGTTCTTTGATAATAATAATAAGGCTTTTATATTCATTCTGTGTAATTCGTTTAACGTTTCATTATGAAGTCCATGAATATGCGCAATGGATATTAATTATGATGAGATCATAACAATGAGATTAATATCCTTTAAACGTATATTCTTAATTGTTCCTAGTTGGAGGATATCCGAGAAGGACATCGGATATCCGGTTAGACTAGTACAGGTTGCACCTGCTCATATGATGAGGGTGACTGGTCTCATAGTCACTTGTGTGGAGACACTAAGGTGAATCTGTAGGTGCTCATTGGAGAATGAGTTCACTGAACTGATCTGTTATGAATCGCTGGATGGTAATGTTACCTAACTGTCAACCAGCTAGATTCATTGTCACAGTGGCGTGATTGGTCCTTGGACCTGAGACACCAAGGACACCTTGTTGGTGGACTTCTGGGTTTTGACCTTGACCTATAGATCTCTAGCCATGAGGTCTTAATCAGTTAAGTAATCGGATCTAGCGGAATACCTTCGAAGGTGATTGTGTGGTCAATATGGGATCGCTCGCTCTCGGTAATAGGAGAGTGAATGCTCTACGGAAGGATGCCTGATAGTCCCTGGCCAGGGCAAGACTACTTATCAGAAAAGGAGTTTTCTGATATTGTTATGCGGCATCTAAACCAAGTGAGTACACACATTAGGGTTTGACAGTTGACCATACCCTAAGTGCACTCGGGAGCATTGTACGAGCGAAGGATTAAAGTCACGTGGTAACTGATGATACAAAAGGTTCCTTGAATGGGTTGCTGAACCCCAATGCTTTCCAGGATCAAGTGGTGTTGCTTGGCACCCAACTTGATTGGAAGCCCGGTCAATTATCGTGAGACGATAATTGATTGTGTAATTAATTAATATGAGATGTTAATTAATTACCATAAGTCAATAAAGAGTTATTGAGCTTAATGGGCTGAAAACTGGACTAGCAGTTGGGCCTAGAGGGTCACACGCATAAGAGTTCCGAGCAGACTGGGCAAGGTGTTCTTTATAGACAATGACTAGGTTTTTGTGAAAAACCGTGGTGTCTATAAATATACGCTGAGAGTTAAACCCTGGGCCAAGCTCCAGGCTTAACCCTGGCCGCCCCCCTCCTCTCTCTCTCCAGGGCGCCCCCACCCTCTCTCTCCTCTCTTCGGCACATGGTGGAGCTGAGATCCGGGAGACGCGTGGAGAACGAGGAGATCCCGTCTGCGTCCGGAGCTCGCGTGGATACGTCTAGAGGCCGGACACTTGAACGGCTTGAAGCACCGGCGCCTCCTGCGCCACCACCTCCCGGATTCGGGAGTTACGCAACCCCGCAAAGGTAAAGATGAGATCTGCCTGTGCGTGGTTTACCGATTTAGTTCGATTCCGACGGCCAGCAACGATATCTACCTGAGGGATTCGCGTTTCCGCTGCGCTCTATACGAAACCTTACAGTGGTATCAGAGAAAGATTGCTGGTACGTTCGGAATCGGCATCTCATGTATGATATTTCATGTGTTTTGTCGATTCGCGTTGTGCACAAGTTGCCAATTTTGTCGTGTTCGTGGGTCGCACATGGGATGTGCATTTGCCGCTTGGTACATGGAAGGCGTTCTTGGTACCAAGGGCTTCCCGAAGAATCCTTCGTGCCATCGTTTGGCCACCCGTGGAGGTCGTACGGGCACCTGCAAAGTGCCGCCGTCGCACTGGTTGTAGCTTCTTGGACAGTCCAAGAAGTGGTGATTTGCAGGTTTGTAGGGTCATTTTCAGGGTTTTCTGGGTGCCCAGGGAGAAGGGCGGCGAGGTCCGGCGCCGGCGGCGCCCTCCGCGGCCGCCCGGGGCGGCGCGGTGCCCCCCCCCCCCCCCCCCGCCGCGGCCCTGCGAACCAGGGCGGCGGCGGCCTAGGGCTCGCCCTCGGGCGAGCCCTAGCGGGCGGAGGGGGCGACCCCGCGGGTCGCCCCCGCGGGCCCTGGGTCCGGGTGACTTACCCGGACCCAGGGCGGGGCCCGGGCCACCCGCGCGGGTGGCCCGCGCGCCCCACCGGATCCGGTCCCCCCCCTTCCCCTTTTAATTTTTAAAATTGTTTTAATTGTTTTTAAATTGTTTAAAAACATTTAAACAGGTTTTAAAATCCCAGAAAATTCTGAAAATTATTTTGAGAGTTTTTAAAGGTGTTTAGATCTCTGTAAATTAATTTTCAGTTGTTTGACCCATTGCTTAATTAGTTTAAGGAAAATCTAAAATTGTTTTAGTTATTCCTACTATCTAATTAAAGCATGTTAATTGATTTAGAAATGTGATTTTTAAATTAATTAACTGTACATCTTGGCGACTTCATGCAGTAATGCTGAATGACGTTTTATCTAATGTTGATTAGATGATATCCATGTTAGCTAAATTGTTTTAGTTAAATGGTTTTCAAAGTATAATTATTATATTTTGAAGTAAAATATTTCAGAAGTAATTATGTGATAATTGCTTGTTGATGCATGTGATGTATGTGGATGGATGGTCATGGACTTAGATATCATGTGATGAATGTTATGGTTAATGGCAAATGATGTAATTTATGAGGACTGTGTGCCTCCCTCTCTCCCTCTATTAAATCCGGGTTGTACATTCTATCTCCCTCATGTTATGTACTCCCCTTGACTTGTTCAAGGTTTCTTATTATTATCTGATGTACATTTATGGGCCTGCGGGCCCAAATTTAAATATTACTTGTAATTTTAAGAAGCGGATTGGCGGAGATGGAGGAGAGTACCATGCAGGACCTTGCTGGAGATAAATTTACATCAAGCTAAAGCATCAGATGCGGGGCTGCCATTTGTTCACCATTTTGTGGATTACCAACTGGCTCTGGTAATGCCACTCTAGGTTAAAGTCCATGATCATCCATCGTATTTCTCATATATTTGATATGTGTGGAATGTGCTATGATATATATAATTAAATATATGATATTCCAAATTCTATATATCAATAGCACGCAGATATAGAGACCAAGATAAAATATGTCAAAATCCCTCCTCGTTCAAACTTTAAGCCGTAGCGTAATCATTTAGAATGAATTACGTGGCCCTCCATCATTATAGTTTTAGGATTGCCATTAGATCGGGCAAGTTGTTGTGCTATCCACAAGGCTTGTCAAGTCTAATGACAGACTAAAACTATGGCATGATGATGCCTTAAACGGGGTAGAGGACCGGTGTAGCTTTGTTGTGCTATCCACAAGGCTACATCCAAATCTATGCTCGTTACGTAATGATGGTATTGCTTAGACTGGATTTAATGACTTGTTGTGCTATCCACAAGGTCATTAAAATTCAGGGGCCAAAATAAGATCGGATATTGCAAGAGTTGCAAGTGTCAAGGGTTGACCGCTTTCAGATCATAGTATGGTTTGTTGTGCTATCCACAAGATCATGCTATGAGTCTGTGAGATTCCGATCCCCACTAGGAGACCGTCGGTGTCTCCCATTCTGTATATCTGAGGGTTATACAGTCTGCCGGAAAATAGTGGGAGCTAATCTTGATTAAAGTCCTAATCTAGATTTAATTATTATTATGAACATCTGCTAATTGTCTTTACATTTCCTTTATAGGCAAAAATGTCGTCAGGTAACCCACTCCGTGGCATACTGGATGCCAACAGATTGACAGGCCCGAACTACTCGGATTGGCTCAGAAACTTGAAGATTGTCCTCAGGTCTGAGTGCATTGACTATGTCCTGGAGGGTGAGATCCCAGCTGAACCACCCTTGATGCACCTGAAGGGGAAACGCTTGAGTTTGCGAAGTGGAAGGAGGATTCCACTCTGGCCCAATGCTACATGCTTGCCTCAATGAGCAATGAGTTGCAAAGGCAGCATGAGAACATGGATGCTAGATCCATCATGCAGCACTTGCAAGAGCTCTTTGAAGAGCAGAGCAGGGTGGAGAGATATGAGATATCCAAGGCCCTGTTCAGAGCTCGCATGGCAGAGGGGTCTTCAGTACAGACTCATGTGCTAAAGATGATAGAGTGGATTGAGAGGCTCGAGGGGCTTGGTTTTCCTCTTGACAAGGAACTAAGCATGGACCTCATTCTCCAGTCACTTCTAGATTCATATTCCTAGTTATTGTGAACTTCACAATGAACAAGATTGAGGTGAGTTTAGCTGAGATGCTCAACATGCTAAAGACTGCTGAGGGCAGCCAAGAAGGAAAACACTACAAGAAAATGCGAAATTTCCGACGGATTGAATCCGTCGGAAATCCGACGGAATACCGTCGGAAATGAGCCCTTCCGACCGATTTCCGTCTAAAGCCCGTCGGAAATGATCCGTCGGAACTAGATGGTCAGAAATTTCCGACGGATAACATATCCGTCGGAATTCGGTCGGTAACTCCGACGGATTTATCGGTCGGAAACACGGTCGGTATTTACCGACGGTTTATCCGTCGGCAAATACGTCGGTATACCGGTCCGTAAATGCTGACACATTTTCGGTCGGAAACCATCTGTCAGCATATTCCGACGGAATTACCGACGGATATTGCGGTCGGTAATTTCGACGGATAATAAACCGTCGGTAAATCCGTCGGAAATTAAACCATATTTTTTTTAAATTAAGAAATAAAAATGGTTTGTGAACCCTGCTGCTACAATGTCAAACCTGCTACAATATTCATAAATTTAACAAATACTCACAATCAACATAATATCATAACATACAATAAATATAAAATCATACAGAATAATGAATACAAATATCAAGATAAATCTGCTGGATCGTCTGCTGTCCCTGCCTCGTCATCGTCTGGAGCTGGATCCTATATTAAAACAAATTAAAATGAGAAACATTAATAAAATAAAAGACATACATTATTTTCAATAGTGAATTTAAAACTTGTGATACAATAGTATTTTTAGATCCGTTATATGAAGTTGGGTGTTTTTAGATCGGTCGTTTGAATGGCCAGACCAATCCGGAGATCCAAATTGGATTCCGTCAGTTTCTACACGTTGCTTTAACCCACCCGGTCGTGTCGGAGAAAACGGCACGTCGATCCGATCCCTATTTGGGATTTTGGACCCCCGGGTTGTGCGTGTTAAGGCTTTTATATGAAGTTGGGTGTTTTTAGATCGGTCGTTTGAATGGCCAGGCCAATCCAGAGATCCAAATTGGATTCCGTCAGTTTCTACACGTCGCTTTAACCCACCCGGTCGTGTCGGAGAAAACGGCACGTCGATCCGATCCCTATTTGGGATTTTGGACCCCCGGGTTGTGTGTGTTAAGGCTTTTATATGAAGTTGGGTGTTTTTAGATCGGTCGTTTGAATGGCCAGGCCAATCCGGAGATCCAAATTGGATTCCGTCAGTTTCGACACGTCGCTTTAACCCACCCGGTCGTGTCAGAAAAACGGCACGTCGATCCGATCCCTATTTGGGATTTTGGACCCCCGGGTTGTGCGTGTTAAGGCTTTTATATGAAGTTGGGTGTTTTTAGATCAGTCGTTTGAATGGCCAGGCCAATCCGGAGATCCAAATTGGATTCCGTCAGTTTCTACACGTCGCTTTAACCCACCCGGTCGTGTCGGAGAAAACGGCACGTCGATCCGATCCCTATTTGGGATTTTGGACCCCCGGGTTGTGCGTGTAAGGCTTTTATATGAAGTTGGGTGTTTTTAGATCGGTCGTTTGAATGGCCAGGCCAATCCGGAGATCCAAATTGGATTCCGTCAGTTTCTACACGTCACTTTAACCCACCCGGTCGTGTCGGAGAAAACGGCACGTCGATCCGATCCCTATTTGGGATTTTGGACCCCCGGGTTGTGTGTGTTAAGGCTTTTATATGAAGTTGGGTGTTTTTAGAGCGGTCGTTTGAATGGCCAGGCCAATCCGGAGATCCAAATTGGATTCCGTCAATTTCTACACGTCGCTTTAACCCACCCGGTCGTGTCGGAGAAAGCGGCACGTCGATCCGATCCCTATTTGGGATTTTGGACCCCCGGGTTGTGGGTGTTAAGGCTTTTATATGAAGTTGGGTTTTTTAGATCGGTCGTTTGAATGGCCAGGCCAATCCGGAGATCCAAATTGGATTCCGTCAGTTTCGACACGTCGCTTTAACCCACCCGTCGTGTCAGAGAAAACGGCACGTCGATCCGATCCCTATTTGGGATTTTGGACCCCCGGGTTGTGCGTGTTAAGGCTTTTATATGAGTTGGGTGTTTTTAGATCAGTCGTTTGAATGGCCAGGCCAATCCGGAGATCCAAATTGGATTCCGTCAGTTTCTACACGTCGCTTTAACCCACCCGGTCGTGTCGGAGAAAACGGCACGTCGATCCGATCCCTATTTGGATTTTGGACCCCCGGGTTGTGCGTGTTAAGGCTTTTATATGAAGTTGGGTGTTTTTAGATCGGTCGTTTGAATGGCCAGGCCATCCGGAGATCCAAATTGGATTCCGTCATTTCTACACGTCGCTTTAACCCACCCGGTCGTGTCGGAGAAAACGGCACGTCGATCCGATCCCTATTTGGGATTTTGGACCCCCGGTTGTGTGTGTTAAGGCTTTTATATGAAGTTGGGTGTTTTTAGAGCGGTCGTTTGAATGGCCAGGCCAATCCGGAGATCCAAATTGGATTCCGTCAATTTCTACACGTCGCTTTAACCCACCCGGTCGTGTCGGAGAAAGCGGCACGTCGATCCGATCCCTATTTGGGATTTTGGACCCCCGGGTTGTGGGTGTTAAGGCTTTTATATGAAGTTGGGTGTTTTTAGATCGGTCGTTTGAATGGCCAGGCCTATCCGGAGATCCAAATTGGATTCCGTCAGTTTCTACACGTCGCTTTAGCCCACCCGGTCGTGTCGGAGAAAACGGCACGTCGATCCGATCCCTATTTGGGATTTTGGACCCCCGGGTTGTGTGTGTTAAGGCTTTTATATGAAGTTGGGTGTTTTTAGATCGGTCGTTTGAATGGCCAGGCCAATCCGGAGATCCAAATTGGATTCCGTCAGTTTCTACACGTCGCTTTAACCCACCCGGTCGTGTCGGAGAGAATGGCACATCGATCCGATCCCTATTTGGGATTTTGGACCCCCGGGTTGAGTGTGTTAAGGCTTTTATATGAAGTTGGTGTTTTTAGATCGGTCGTTTGAATGGCCAGGCCAATCCGGAGATCCAAATTGGATCCGTCAGTTTCTACACGTCGCTTTAACCCACCGGTCGTGTCGGAGAGAACGGCACGTCGATCCGATCCCTATTTGGGATTTTGGACCCCCGGGTTGATGTGTTAAGGCTTTTATATGAAGTTGGGTGTTTTTAGATCGGTCGTTTGAATAGCCAGGCCAATCCGGAGATCCAAATTGGATTCTGTCAGTTTCTACACGTCGCTTTAACCCACCCGTCGTGTCGGAGAGAACGGCACGTCGATCCGATCCCTATTGGGATTTTGGACCCCTGGGTGGTGCGTGTTAAGGCTTTTATATGAAGTTGGGTGTTTTTAGAGCGGTCGTTTGAATGGCCAGGCCAATCCGGAGATCCAAATTGGATTCCGTCAGTTTCTACACGTCGCTTTAACCCACCCGGTCGTGTCGGAGAAAATGGCACGTCGATCCGATCCCTATTTGGGATTTTGGACCCCCAGGTTGTGTGTGTTAAGGCTTTTATATGAAGTTGGGTGTTTTTAGATCGGTCGTTTGAATGGCCAGGCCAATCCGGAGATCCAAATTGGATTCCGTCAGTTTCTACACGTCGCTTTAACCCACCCGGTCGTGTCGGAGAGAACGGCACGTCGATCGGATCCCTATTTGGGATTTTGGACCTCCGGGTTGTGTGTGTTAAGGCTTTTATATGAAGTTGGGTGTTTTTAGATCGGTCGTTTGAATGGCCAGGCCAATCGGAGATCCAAATTGGATTCCGTCAGTTTCTACACGTCGCTTTAACCCACCCGGTCGTGTCGGAGAGAACGGCACGTCGATCCGATCCCTATTTGGGATTTTGGACCCCCGGGTTGTGCGTGTTAAGGCTTTTATATGAAGTTGGTGTTTTTAGATCGACGTTTGAATGGCCAGGCCAATCCAGAGATCCAAATTGGATTCCGTCAGTTTCTACACGTCGCTTTAACCCACCCGGTCGTGTCGGAGAATGCCCAACCCAATCCTAAGTATATGAAATTAATACTAATACTGACCTGAGCTGCTGGCTGTGTGGGGCGTACTCCCTGCATTATTGAGAGGAACTGTTGAAGCATATCGCTGAACTGCGTCTGTAGCTGTGCCCGCTGCGTCTCTATGTCTACCCGCTGCACCTGCAGCTCTACCCGCTGCGTCTGTAGCTCTTCCCGCTGGGTCTGTAGCTCTGTACGTAGCTCCTCCCGAATGATGCCTCTAATGTCCTCTACACCACTGACGGGCGGCGCAGAAGATGAACTCGCGTGTGCCGGAGGAGCGATCGAACTGGCATATGAGGACAACACTGGTTGAGTATCCAGGCTGTCCCCAAAGCCGTACACTCGGCCCTTCCTCGGCTCTCCCGCTGCCTCGACCCAAGCCTCTGCATCCAAGTCTGGCTGAGGAGTGCCCTCTGCAAAACGCTCCGTCATCGTCCTGTCGTACCTCTCCTGCAAAATAAATTAAAATTAAATTAATAAAAATAAATTAATTTAATATCATAATTGAATTCAAAATTTATAGGTTGACTTAAAACGATCGTGCGGGCACTCTCGCTAACATAGTCATCCGTCCCCTTCCGCTTATGAGTCCGATCAAATAACTCGCGAAAGGTAGGGGCACGCTCGAGCTCGTGATGCTTATAATTCAACGGACGTAGTTAGTTTGACAATAATAATCAATGTACTAAACAATTGAACAATATTATGCTTACCAATTTTTGACTGTGGGTTGCATAAGATATGGACCCACTAGTATGCACATTCTTCTCCGGATGAGTTGATCTGTTGCGTATGGCCGCCTGTGACCGCTGCTGCCATGGTCCAGCAGCCCATCGCTCACAAAGGGACTGCCAATAATCCTTCCTCAGCCAAGAAGGGCCGTCATCAAGCCAAGCCCTAGGATCCCTATTGCCTGTGCTCTTTTGTGCCTTGTCCCGGGCCTCCCACATCGACTTTCTTAAATTAGTCTGGGCAGTAGACTCCCAGACGGCTCGAGCTCGAGGGAGATCCTCGGGTCTCGTGAATGTGAACCTCCACTGTAAAGAAATGAAATTACTCAGCTTTCTGCACGAACATGGATAGTAATTAAATAAATGACAGATAGTTATCTAAGATTTAAAATACCGTGAACATGTCAAATAACTGATCCCGGACGGGCACCGGGAACTCTCTCCATGTGTCCACTGGTCCTGGAATATGTGCATGGACCAGCGTCGTAATATGACGGGAAGCAGAACCGGGATCTATCTTCCCCCTGCAATTGCACATTAATTTTGTACATGAAATGTATAACATCAATAACAAATAAAGTAAATTTGAACTGATCAACTTTACCCGGAGATCCAGCATGGATGCCGTCCGGTAGCTGAGGGCCCCCCTCATCCGCTGTTGCATGCGGACCCTGGACCTCTGTTGAAGACAATTAAGCACACTATTGTTCGATAAATTGCAAGACACAAACATACTAATGTATGGAAGCTGACACGTACTGGTGGTGAGGAAGAGGGAAAGGTGGCACTGCTCCCGTGCTCGGCGGGGAGGCGGTCGCTGAAATTTTTTTTACACATTAGAAAATATGAATTTAACTTGAACAACAATATATACGTATACCTGCCGCATGGATGACCGGCGTCGACGGGGAGGCAGACCCTGCAAAATTGTATGTACGTTATATCTCGTGAATTAAATATGAACAATAACGTAAATGTGGTTCTTTCTGTACATATGTATATACCTGTCGCTGGGATGACCGGCGCAGACGGGGAGGCAAACCTGCAAAATGAGCCTGTACGTTAGATCTGTCGTGAATTTATTATGAACAATAATATATAGAGTATTGTGTTTACATATACATATACCTGTCGTGGACGGGGTCCCGGACCCTCTGCCAACGGACGTAGAAACCGTCCGACTCCATCCTCCACGTACCATATCATAAAACCAAGCCCCAGATCATTCACCATCTTCTTCGCACGGTAAAAGTTAGCAGGTAACCTCTCTGATTGAGGAAGCATACTCTTGACGAGTAAGAGAAGCCGGTCAAAACAACTCTCGCTTATATGAAATTCAGATTTCAAATTCAGTAGCTGCGACACTGCAGACAACCGTGTATGCTTCTCACAACCATCCCATAATGGCTCATCAGCATCTCGAAGTAACTGATAAAATCTCTGAGCTGTATCATTCGGCACTTCTTCATTTGTTTTCTTCATGCATATTAAACTCTGGACCAGCAGCATCGACAACCATGTCTACGTACGTACTTGTGGACGCAAAGTAATGAGCATGTGCAGACGACTGAATAACATGCTCACCATGACACGACCATATCTCATAATGGGCAACAAATCCTCTCGTATACAAATGATGCTGCACATCCCATGTCGATATCCACTTTATGTTCTTACAAGCCGAACACGGACATCGGATGTTACCCATCGGATCGACTTGCTACTGAGGATTACTCATGCAAACTGAATAAACGTCAACTCCGTCAACTCCGTCTTTAAACTCCTCGTGACCACTCCATTCACCATTCCACGGTACATCCATGAGATTCTCATAAGACATTTTTCCTACACAAATAAATGTCATGTCACAATTTAAAATCCAACAGACCCTCACATCGTTCAAGTAAGTCAAAATGATAGGTAGGATATATTATTAAGATTATCACTTTTTACCCATCTGTGAATATTTGATCGCACTCAGATGACCATTTACTATGTGTTTGTATTATTTGCTGAAAATTCGGCAGCATCTCCTCACACCTCTCCGATATACCAAAAAAATTTTATTGATTTAGATATTTTCTTAAACACTTACTAATAAGTGGTTAAGAAAATATTCTAAATCAATAAAGGTATATCAGAGAGGAGTGAAGTAGACGCACCCGCCGATTTTTCAACAAATACAATCACATAATAATGACCACCTAACTCCGATCAAACATCACAGACTGTCCAAAACGGGACAATTCAAGACTTTGAGTTAGATATACACGTTCTCATTATTGAAAATAAGACTCGTGCACATCATCTCAAAGTCTTGAACGGGAATGTTCATTGACACGGGGCTTAACACGCTCTCGTGATGTGGTGCAGTGAAAAATTACTATACATGCATAGATCAAATTTAAACCCAAATAAATATGAAGGAATATGATAACAAATCATACATGTGAACAAGGTGCAATAATAAACCAAATTCATACATACATGTACATGAATTACATATAAACATGTGCAATACTAAAGAAATACATTAAAATAAGATGTGTAATACTAATCATAAACTGAAAGTGACAATTAAACATAAAAGAAACTAATATCTAGAAGGAGAGTTGTACTATTTTATTTCCTAATTGGGATGTGTAAATTAAGTTTATTTTGATCTACTCCTCACTTAGTTTGTTATGAGGAGTATCTATGTATTAACTTCCGCGTTATGACGATATAATGGATAAGTAAATATTACCTGTTGTGCCTGTTTTTCTGTCACTCCCGATAAATAGCCTTTTATTAGGACGTGACAAATTCTCCTTCCTTTAGCCTCTCCTCCACATCCAGCAAGCCTCAGCAACGCATTAGGGGTCGGCCATGAAGAGGTTAGGTGGTTGTAAGCCTCTAGTGTTTCCAATTCCTACTACAACTTTAATTCCTATTAAATTCTGAGTTTCCCTATTTCTTCCAACCTTCCAAGCTTTCCACCCTCCTAATTGGGTTAGGGTTTGGGTTGCAAATTCGTACCTAGCCAATTTGGGTAGGTTAGGAGTCCAATTCAACTCATATTAACTATTTTTATGATTTAATAGCTCTTTTCATTTAGGAAACATTAAAGATACGAATTTAGGTATTTTTCTTTTATTCAACTTTTAAAAATACCTCTTTTGACCCAATAACTTTTACATGATCCATTTAGCAAAGCCCATTACTTCTTTTGTTTAATGAGTTTTAATTAATTAATTTTTTATTTATTTTTTATTAAATACCAGGTTGCTACAATGTAAGTGATCTACATGAAGGTTCTGGCTTAGGAGGGGGGAGGGGATGAGGGCATTTCTCCTATGGACAATGTTCATCTTCGGATGCCTTGAACTCTTCAACTCCAATGCAAATAAGATGGATGTTGGTTGCTTGTCCTTATGTTTATACTTGTGTTCAGATAGTTTTTAGTGTACATGCATCCCCTTCAATTCATGGAAATTGAGTGTCAGGGGTCTACTAGGGAAATGTTTAACATGAACTTTAATATTTTCAACATGGTTTATGGTCCATGTACATGCAAAATTTAAATGTGAATGTTTGACCTACATTACATCCTTAAAGGAACTTGTGTTCAAATGGGTAGGTGGTGGTTCTTTCTTCATTTTTTAGTAACTTCATATGGGGGAGAATTGCTAACATTGAGGTTGAACAAAACCATGGATTCTATAGCACTTTAACATAGCAGGTTATTCATACTTTTTTAGCAATTTCATGTTTTTTTTAATAGTAGCGTACAAGGAGCAACTCTATTCACTAGATAAACTGATTACATAGCACATTATTATGGAAGAAGACTCTTGCTACAAACATTAAAAGAATTTACAAAGAATTCATAATATAATATATATATATATATTACATTATATAATAATGTAAAAAATCACACAATATGACATTATAAACATAATGTGAAAAATTTGACATTACAATAGGCACCAAAATTTGGAGGGGAGTGGGGCACTGTGGAGAGGTAGTAGTGGATATCGCCGGGGTCAAGAGGAGAGCAGTGGAGGGGGAGGCGGTCGCCAGGCCAGGAGGGGGAGCAAGGAGGGGGAGGGGGTAGCCAAGCTAGGAGGGGGAGCAGTGGAGGGGGAGGGGTCACCGGGAAGGGAGGAGGCACTGTGGTGGAGAGGAGGGGATCACCGGGTGGAGGGGTTGCACAGGAAGGGGGGAGGGCGGTGGCGGTGGGGGCGCAGAAGGGAGAGGGTAGTGGCAGGGTGGGGGTGGGGGGGGGGTTGCACAGGAAGGGAGGGAGGGTGGTGGCTGTGGGGGTAGGAGGGGGAGCGGTAGTGGCTGTGGGTGGGTGGGGGTTGCACAGGAAGGGGGGAGGGCGTGGCGGTAGGGGCGCAGGAGGGGGAGGGGTAGTGGCGGAGTGGGGGGGGGGGGGCTTGCACAGGAAGGGGGGAGGGCGGTGGGGGCGCAGAAGGGAGAGGGGTATGGCAGGGTGGGGTGGGGACTGGACTGGAGGGTGAGGGGGAGGGGGGAGGGGGGTCGCAGGGGTGGGGAAAGGGGAGGGGGGTCGCAGGGGTGGGGAAAGGGGGAGGGGGTTCGCAGGGGTGGGGAGGGGGGCTGGCCGGTTGGAGAAGGGGAGGGAGGGGGGCGGCAGGGGAGGGGGCTGGGACGCCGATGGCGGAGGTGGGGGGTCGCGCCGGTGGCGGGGTGGGGAAGGGAGGGGGAGAGGGGCGCGAGGGTGTGTACATACTGGCGGGGATGGACTTCCGGTGGCAGAGCACGGCGGCGGCGGCGGGCGGTCGGGGCGGAGGGCGGCGGCGGCTCAGCAGGCTGCGAGCGGCGAGCGGCGAGGGTCTCGGCGACGAGAGAGAGAGAGAGAGAAGGAGAGAGAGAGAGAGAGAGGAAGTAGGAGAGAGAGAGAGAGCCTGAGAGAGGGAAGGAGAGAGAGAGAGAGCGGGAGAGGGAGAGGGGGGTTTCGCGGGACAAGGTATAGTAGATTTACCGACGGATATTCGACGGAAATATGTCTGTCGGAATCCGTCGGTATGTTTTCATTGCCGACGGAAATTTCCGACGGAATATTTCCGTCGGAACGACCGACGGATATTCCGACTGACATATTGCCGTCGGAATATCCGACGGAATTACCGACGGAAAATAATCCGTCGGAAAATTTCCGTCGGTAATCCCGCTTTTTCTTGTAGTGAAAGCCCACTGTTCTCATGGTTGGAAAGTCCAACAAGAAGAGGAGAGCAGGGCAAGCCTTTAAGAAAGGCAATGCTAAGAAGCAGTCTAAGCAGAAACAAAAGAAGGACACAGGAAAAGGAGAAGAAAAGGGCGGTGCTTCCACTGCAAGAGAAAGGGCACTGGAAAGAAATTGCAAGGATTACCTTGCAATGAAGGCTCAGGAGAAGCAGAAGCTTGGCGAAGCTTCAGGTATCTATATGATGATCTTCACTTGTCTATTAGAGATTCTACATCTTGGGTTTGGACACTGGATGTGCTTCTCATATCTGCAATGATGTGCAGGTGCTGACAAGTAGAAGGAAGCTGAGCAGGGCGAGGTGAACTTGAGGCTTGGAAACGGCACAAGTGTTGGTGCACACACTGTGGGGACAGTGAAGCTCAAGTTACCCTCAGGAGATTTACTTTTATTAGATGATTGCTATTTTGTGCCTAGCATCATTAAGAACATTATTTCTGTTTCTTGTTTAGACAGAGTTGGATACAAGTTTACCATTGAGAACAATAGTTGTTCAGTTTATTTGAGAAATAAACTATTGCTTTAGCAATTTGGTGAATGGTTTGTATCTACTTGATGTTTTCTTATGATAATCTCCACGTTGATGTTTCTCCTAAGAGAAGTAAGGATAGTGTGAACACTGCCTACTTGTGGCATTGTAGGCTTGGTCACATTGGCGAGAATAGGCTTCAAAGTTGCATAAGAATGGATACTTAGATCCATTGATTATGAATCATATGCAACTTGTGAATCCTGTTTAATGGTAAGTTGACCAAATCTCCATTTAGTGGACA
Organism: Colocasia esculenta; assembly: GCA_014218235.1. NCBI lineage: Eukaryota > Viridiplantae > Streptophyta > Magnoliopsida > Alismatales > Araceae > Colocasia > Colocasia esculenta. Next base: position 25,664 of record JACBKR010003564.1, read on the forward strand.
TGGAGATAGGGCCAAGGACATATTGGAACTAATACATTCGGATGTATGTGGTCCAATGTCTACCCAAGGCAAGGGTGGCCACTCATACTTCATTACATTCACGGATGACTACTCAAGGTTCGGATTTATTTACTTAATGAAGTACAAATCTGAAGCCTTTGGGAATTCCAAGAATTAAGAATGAGTTGAGAAACAAACTGGAAAGAGTATTAAAATCCTACGGTCAGACCGAGGAGGTGAATACTTAAGTACAGAGTTCACACAATTCTTAAGGACAATGGTATCCTTTCTCAATGGACTCCTCCCTATACACCACAGATGAATGGTGTATCGGAAAGGAGAAATCGTACCTTGTTGGACATGGTGCGATCCATGATGAGCCATTCACAGTTACCAGTTTCCTTATGGGGATATGCGCTAGAGTCAGCAGCATATCTACTGAACAGGGTTCCCAGTAAATCTGTGTCTTCTACTCCATATGAGATATGGAAGGGTAGAAAGCCTGATTTTAAACATGTTAAAATCTGGGGCTGTCCTGCCCACGTGAGGAGACATGACCCAGATAAACTGGAATCTAGAACCGATAAGTGCAGATTTTTGGATACCCAAAAGAAACATTTGGGTACTACTTTTACCATCCTGGTGAACAAAGAGTGTTTATTTCCAGGAGAGCTGTCTTCTTGGAAGAGGAATACCTTCCCAAGAGGACAGTGGGAGTAAAATAGATCTAGAAGAGGTTCTAGATCCACAATTGTGCAAAGTCCACTGGGTGAGACATCGGTTCGGAACCTGTTCAGGATTATACACACATTCAGCGTAGGTCTGGTAGAGTACCTAGACAGCCTGAAAGATATGTTGGACATATCAGTGAAGGCATGTCTTTTGATGAGGATGGTGATCCAAAGACCTACCAAGAGGCTGTTGATTGTCCTCAGTCAGGGAAATGGCGAGATGCCATGAATTCTGAGATGCAGTCCATGTACACCAACCAAGTTTGGAACTTGGTAGACTTGCCCGAAGGTATTGTACCTATTGGTGCAAGTGGATCTTTAAGAGAAAGATCGGTGCAGATGGACGATCGACACTTATAAGGCAAGGTTGGTGGCAAAGGGGTATCGTCAAAGGCAAGGAATTGACTATGACGAACTTTCTCACCAGTTGCCATGATAAAGTCGATCAGAATTCTTCTTGCCATTAATGCTGCATACTTTGATTACGAGATCTGGCAGATGGATGTAAAAACCGCTTTCCTTAATGGAACATTGTTGAGGAAGTGTATATGATACAACCAGAGGGTTTTACATCCAAGAGTGTCCAGACAAAGTATGCAAGCTTCAAAGATCCATCTATGGATTGAAGCAAGCTTCTCGTAGTTGGAACATAAGGTTTGATGAGGCTATCAAATCTTATGACTTCATTAAGAATGAAGATGAACCATGTGTGTATAAGAAAGTCAGTGGGAGTGCTATCACTTTTCTTGTACTTTACGTTGATGACATCTTACTCATTGGAAATGATGTAGGGATGTTATCATCAGTAAAGGTTTGGCTGTCAAAGAACTTCTCCATGAAGGATTTGGGAGAAGCATCCTACGTGTTGGGAATACGTATCTATAGAGTAGATCTAAGAGGATGCTTGGCTTGACCCAATCCATGTACATAGATACCATTGTCAAAAGGTTTGGCATGGAAAATTTCAAGAGAGGTCTCATACCTATGAGACATGGGATTATTCTCTCTAAGGAGCAGTCTCCTAAGACTCCTGAAGAGAGGGCAGCCATGGATAGAGTCCCCTATGCCTCGGCTATAGGGTCTATCATGTATGCCATGATATGTACAAGGCCTGATGGGCATTTGCTCTAAGTGTTACGAGCAGATATCAGACAAATCCAGGTGAAACACACTGGATGGCTGTGAAATGTATCCTTAAGTACTTGAGAAGGACTAGGATATATTTCTGGTCTATGGAGGAGGACTTGAAACTCCGGGCATATACTGACTCGAGTTTCCAGTCGGATCCAGATGATAGCAAGTCTACATCTGGATTTGTGTTCACTTTGAACGGGGGTGCAGTGAGCTGGAAGAGTTCCAAGCAGGAAACACTGCAGACTCGACGACAGAAGCTGAGTACATTGCTGCAGCTGAAGCACCAAGGAGGCAGTGTGGATGAAGAAGTTCATCACCGACCTTGGTGTGGTACAGGTGACTCTGATCCGATCCCATTGCTATGGGAAACATGGGGCCATTGCGCAAGCGAAAGAGCCGCGGTCTCATCAGAAGTCGAAGCACATTCTGAGGCGATTTCATCTGATCAGGGAGATAATCACTAGAGGAGATGTACTGGTGGAAAGAGTTCCTTCAGTCGACAACATTGCAGATCCATTGACGAAGCCTCTGTCTCAAATTGTGTTTGAGCGCCACCTGAGTCCATGGGTTTGAGGCTTAAAGGTGATTGGCTTTAGTCCAAGTGGGAGATTGTTAGTTATGGATGTCCTCAAGCCAATCATAACGTGTGCAATCTTGTTCTTTGATAATAATAATAAGGCTTTTATATTCATTCTGTGTAATTCGTTTAACGTTTCATTATGAAGTCCATGAATATGCGCAATGGATATTATTATGATGAGATCATAACAATGAGATTAATATCCTTTAAACGTATATTCTTAATTGTTCCTAGTCGGAGGATATCCAAGAAGGACATCGATATCCGGTTAGACTAGTACAGGTTGCACCTGCTCATATGATGAGGGTGACTGGTCTCATAGTCACTTGTGTGGAGACACTAAGGTGAATCTGTAGGTGCTCATTGGAGAATGAGTTCACTGAACTGATCCGTATGAATCGTTGGATGGTAATGTTACCTAACTGTCAGCCAGCTAGATTCATTGTCACAGTGGCGTGATTGGTCCTTAGACCTGAGACACCAAGGACACCTTGTTGGTGACTTCTGGGTTTGACCTTGACCTATAGATCTCTAGCCATGAGGTCTTAATCAGTTAAGTGATCGGATCTAGCGGAATACCTTCGAAGGTGATTGTGTGGTCAATATGGGATCGCTCGCTCTCGGTAATAGGAGAGTGAATGCTCTACAGAAGGATGCCTGATAGTCCCTGGCCAGGGCAAGACTACTTATCAGAAAAGGAGTTTTCTGATATTGTTATGCGGCATCTAAACCAAGTGAGTACACACATTAGGGTTTGACAGTTGACCATACCCTAAGTGCACTCGGGAGCATTGTACGAGCGAAGGATTAAAGTCACGTGGTAACTGATGATACAAAAGGTTCCTTGAATGGGTTGCTGAACCCCAATGCTTTCCAGGATCAAGTGGTGTTCTTGCACCAACTTGATTGGAAGCCCAGTCAATTATCGTGAGACGATAATTTTGTGTAATTAATTAATTGAGATGTTAATAATTACCATAAGTCATAAAGAGTTATTGAGCTTAATGGGCTGAAAACTGGACTAGCAGTTGGGCCTAGAGGGTCACACGCATAAGAGTTCCGAGCAGACTGGGCAAGGTGTTCTTTATAGACAATGACTGGGTTTTTGTGAAAACCGCGGTGTCTATAAATATACGCTGAGAGTTAAACCCTGGGCCAAGCTCCAGGCTTAACCCTGGCCGCCCCCCTCCTCTCTCTCTCCCAGGGCGCCCCCCACCCTCTCTCTCCTCTCTTCGGCACATGGTGGAGCTGAGATCCGGGAGACGCGTGGAGAACGAGGAGATCCCGTCTGCGTCCGGAGCTCGCGTGGACGTCTAGAGGCCGGACACTTGAACGGCTTGAAGCACCGTGCCTCCTCGCCACCACCTCCCCGATTCGGGAGTTACGCAACCCCGCAAAGGTAAAGATGAGATCTGCTGTGCGTGGTTACCGATTTAGTTCGATTCCGACGGCCGGCAACGATATCTACCTGAGGGATTCGCGTTTCCGCTGCGCTCTATACGAAACCTTACACAACCTCCTGTCCTTTGGGCTGTTGCATCTTGTCCCCAGCCAGAAGTGAGTTTTTTAAAGCCATTTTTGTATCCCCA
>JACBKR010003565.1:0-28551 GCA_014218235.1 Colocasia esculenta
CATGTTGTTTGTTTATTGTATTAGTCTTCATTTAAATAATTTGTTAGTTTTTAATTATAGTTATTTTTCTTCTCTCTCTCCTTTCTATTTTCTCTTTTCTAACCTCTTTCTACTTATATTTGATTTATTAGGATTTTGAACAATCACCTTTCTAATTAAACAAAACTCCATGTTTTCAAAACTAAAATCTACTTCTCTGTGGGATCGACTTGGCTCTCACCACTTAACTATTGTTTAAATAATTAGTGTAGGCCAATTAATTAGATTGTTAGTCACGTGTTTAACGTCGCATTTGTGGGCTATCACCTACCTAGTTACCTCCTGAGCGGGAGGTAGACTTCTCCATTGAGCTTTTGCCGGGGACGATGCCTTTGTTAGAGTGAGAGTCTAGTAGAACTTGTAGTGGATTTAAACTGCAACCATAAAGTCTCACAGAAGTACAAGTACACTGCTAGCCGCCCGAGTTAGTGTCATTAACCTTGTTGGTTGTGTGCTGTGCAGGATATGGCTCCACGTAGGCATAGACAGACCAAAGAGTTGATGGAGCAACAGGGAGAGTCAGACATGCCAATGCCAGGTAGGTTCAGGAGGAGGTGTCAGTGGACGAGTCTGTGGCACAACCTCAGGAGGCAACTGTAGACATCGATTCTGACTTATAAGTTGAACCACATTTCTTGTTATCTCAGTGAGCCCCAAGTTGGTCACTCACCTTGAGCCCATCATTAGCCTTGCTTTGAGCCCATTAACACCCAATTTCCATGAAAATCCCTTCAATTATCTTTTAAGAGTCCATGAGCCCTAGTGATCATTATCCTCCTATGTGATTCGCCAATAATTCAAGAATAATTGTTTTTTTTTAACGCGACGGGTCTTAGCGCCGCGTTAGTCTGTCGCAACCCCCTGTGGGCCGCCGCGACAGCCCATGCATATCTATGCACGTGACCTCATTGCTGCATTCCTTAAGGCCGTCGTGATCATGCTTGTCGCGCCCCTACAATGCGTCGCGACTTCAGCCGCGTGAGCTGGCCTCTGCAACCACCTTCTATTTATCTCCTTAAGGCCATATCTCTATCCATTGAACCTCCCAACCCCCATGGCTGCGGTTTGGGGCTAAGGGTCTCCTTAGGAGTGTCCCTATGGCTCTACCCACGAGTTTTAATGGGATTTATCCTCTCATATGGGTGTTTATCATCAATAATGAGATTTTCTCTCTCTCATTTTCTGTAACACCCCAGAAAATTAATGATTACAAATTTTAGAAATTAAGGGGGATAAATAAATTCCGCAATTATCGGAATGATAAAACTTACGTACTATTATTGTACGAGAGAAAACACATCGGAAATTCCGTCAAAATTATAAGTCAACCCCAAATACTATCCCTAAGTGTTCCACGAAGGAATTCGTGCAACGAAAAATCTGATTGGTCGAGTGTACGTCACACGTGACCAAGTTACGCGAATGGAAAAACTAAGTCGGAAATTGTTACACAGAAAAATGACCCAACCATAAATTAAATAACATATTGGAGAGACTTCCAATATCATGTATTAATAACCCATTAACAATATCGGCCAATGGAGCACATTTGGCCCAAGGATAAAATTGGGACATGAAAATGGCCAGAAATTCGTGTATGTAATTATGCAATATTTAGGGAGGGCAAATTAGGCTTAAATTAAGGGTGATTAGTCATGTAAGGTAAGCCAAAACCGGACCCAACCCTAAGAGGTGGTTTCTTAAACCTTTGCTACCTCTTTTTGGGTGAGAGAATCCCAGAATTTTTGGGAAGTAGGAAACATAATTCACAGCCCCTTTCCTAGTTCCGTTAGGACTTGTAAATACACCCAAAAACTATAAGAACTCCTCACAAAACGTTTAGGGAAGGGTTAGCAACAAGTTGGGGTCTTGAGCAGCAAGTTTGGAGCGCTGGGGAAGAGGAGACGGCTGGGGAAAACGTGCTCTCCTCAACCTCGCTCTGCATCAACCCCAGAATCTGCAGAGAGTTATTAGCATTCAAAGGTAGGTGTTCTCGGGCCAAGATTAAAGAAAACCAACACCATCATGTAGTTCTTCGAGTCTAGGTTCATTTGCGCTTGGTTTGACTAATTTTCATGGAGTATACATTGTGTATTCGTAGTTGTCCCAAAGTCGCGCACAGTTAGGGCTTTTCCCGTTCTTCATATCATGTACATGATTCGTCACCGAATTAGACTAAACTTCCTTCATGAAAGTTCTTATACTTGTAGTCACGATCATCATTTATGTTGGACATTTTTTCCAAAAGTCTTTCATTAGAGAGTTATAGGCATGGTAAGAGAGTCGCTGCATGATACTACGATTTTGGGCTGCACTTAGCTTTATGTTCTTCATATATTTCTTCAGATTCTAGACCGAATTAGATAAAACCCCACAATCAAAGTTCTTCTACTAGTTGTCCGTCATATTTTGTGTTGAACGTTTTGTCTAAATGTCATTCGTTAGAGAGTTATAAGCGAGTTAAGTAATCACTGCATGAGATATGTTTTCAGGTTACACTTTACCTATATGTTTTTCTGGGAAGGCCTCTAGTGTCGACACTACTGGATCTAGTGTCGACACACTGTCCCAAATTAGCCCAAAAGGTGTTCTGAGAAGGCCTCTAGTGTCGACACTACTTGATCTAGTGTCGACACACTGTCCCATATGATACAATAGGTTTCTGTGAAGGTCTCTAGTGTCGACACTACCTGATCTAGTGTCGACACCCTGTATGACCTGTTGGCTGGGTTTTCTGGAGCTGTCTCTAGTGTCGACACTACCTGATCTAGTGTCGACACTACTTGACCAGTTCTGCATTATTTTCCCTTGTGTTTGAAGCATTGTGTCGACACCAGTAAGGGGTGTGTCAACACTACCTTTGCAAAAAAATTGTATATCTTGGGTCTGATCATTACATGATGTCTACTAGCTTGTGCATGATGTTATATAGTATGCATGGACCTAAAAGAAATCAACCCATTGAAAAATGGTAATGATACGACATGATTCTAATGTGTAAGTATGATTGTCCTATGTTCATTGGATTATCTTTGATCTTACTATTGTCAATTGATATGATAAGATATGATGTGAATATGGGGATGAAACATGTTAGTATGGACTTGTTAGTGAAGTTAATATCATGATTTGCATATGAGTTTCAATAGTTACGTTCTCCCCGGTGTTCAATTAATTAATTATCCATACGCATACATGCTAGGAAAGATCCGTGACTCGTCACTTACACATTTGCACAAATAGGCACACCCTTCTTGGGGAATTGGGAGCTCTCTGCCGGTTATTCTGAATTGGTAGACTAGCGACCTTTTTCTTAAGACCTCCGTAAGTCTCCGTTCTCTATGGATTTCCACATAGAGGCCGAGCTGGTTGTACTGAAGTACCCTGGTGATAGAAAGCACATGTCCTGCATACGATCTGTCTTTAGAAACATCCTCATGTCAAGACATTATGGATTACGAAACATGATACATGTTATACTGCCTTTTGTTCTCTTGAGCTATTTGTCATACGTTGACTCTATGAATGATCATGTTCCTTTTACTATGAGCTTGTCATTGAAACTCTGTGGCCATAATATGAATATGTTTGTTCGGCACAATTGGACTTCGGTCCATTTGACCAATGCCTGTGCAATAGGGGCCTTGTCTGGTCTGGGGAGGAGCGCCTCAACGTACTTACTAATTGCGGGAGTATGGACTTGTGGTGCATGGCATGGCACTAATCCTATACGCAAGAGTTGTGAAATTGTGCCTTTGTTTGATATAATAAGTTTGATTTGATATGATATGATAAGATTTGATATGATATCTGATCATGTGAACGCATGAATCTGTTTGAGTATGGCCAATCTCTTTTGATACGATTCTACTTGAATATCTGTCCATTGTATATGCAACTCGACATTTGACCTGAAATAATATCTGTTCTACTCTGCTATTCAATCTGTTAGTATTGCATGCATTGTCATCATATACATGTTCATATCTTGCCTAATTAAAATGTTAATCACGTATATTGCCCGCACAATTTGAGATGTAAACCTACTGAGCTAGTTCGCTCACCCTATCATCTTGCCCTTTTCAGGTAGTGATGAGGAACCAGTGGAGTCGATGGGGCCGGGCAAAAGTTATGACACCCGCTATATGAGGAGTTGACAGTTTAGAATTAGACATTTAAGTAGTCGATGTATTAGAGAAACTTATATTTGAATAATGAACGCTTTTCAGTGAGTTCTTTCTATGTAAGGTCGTAATTAGTTGATGAAATGGAATAAAGTATATTTTGGTGTGACCATATTATAGTCTCAATTGTGATCTTTTGTTCAATCGTGACTCTGTCTATCAACTGTGATACGTCTATTTGTATCGTTCACGCCTCCGGTATTTATTCCGCTGCTAAATATCGGGGCGTGACAGTTGTATCAGAGCCCTAAACTTTAGGGTCCAAGGGAATAGGAACATAGGATGAAACTAGATCACACGAGTCAAAATCTGTCGTACCTAATGTGAGCTTGGGTAGAACCATGGGAATGGAAGTCACTATGATATATTTAGATGACTGACTTATATTATTATCTTGAAGGTATTTATTACCTCAATGGCCGCTGAACGTGCCCAGGCTAGGAGCATGCAAAAACAATACAGAACTTGACTCAGGCTATCCGCAAGCCACCCAGGGTGGAGGTAACCGCGGAGCCGGTGATCTCCATCAGAATTTTCGAAATATGGATCCGCCTAGGTTTGAAGGGAGCACTGACCCAGATGTTGCTGAACACTGAGTTAAGGAAATTGAAAGGATATTCAGGGTCATGCAATGCACGGACCAGAACAAACTACCACTGGCGACTTTCCAATTGGAAAAGGATGCTAGGGCATGGTGGGAGTCGGTAGAAGCAACACTGAATGACCAGCAACTAACATGGCTTAGTTCATTGAGCAATTCAACACCAAGTACTTCTCTGAGAGGGTCCAGGAATGGAAAGGAGCCGAATTTGCGGCTTTGAAGCACATAGGACTCAATGTGGCCGAGTATGAGGCCCAATTCTCTCATCTGTCCCGATATGCTGTTCACTTAATTGGGACAGAAATGATGAAGGCAAAACACTTTCTGAATGGCTTGAGGCCCCAGTTCATCACTCAACTGGCGCCAATGAGCATTCAAACCTATGCTGACATGGTTAAGAAGGCTCAGTTACTGGAAGATGCCATGGAGACTGCTGAAAGAATAAGGGAAAATCCGTGAAAAGGGAGCAAGTGTCTTCTATAGGAAGGTATCAGCTGACCATTGGGAAGAAAAGGCCTAGTGGCGGAGTAAATGAACCGGCTGATAAAAATCCAAAGGAGTTAGGTAAGCAGATAGTGGTGACGACGGGAGAAAGGTGCAAACACTGTGACAAAGCTAGTCACCGGTCTGAACAATGCGGAGAGCGCAAGGAGATGCCTGCGCTGTGGTAGTCGTGACCATAGGATCTCGGACTGCCCAATATTGAAAGAACAAGCCCCTCAGGACAAGCGTCCGAATGGACAGAAGAGGCAAGGCCGCTTGCAAGCTATTCAGGAATCGGAAGCTACTGAAGAAGGAGGTATCGTGGAAGGTACACTTACTATTCTTTCCGACCCGCATATGTTCTCTTTGATACGGGAGCTACGCATTCCTTTATATCTCAACATTTTTTGATACCCTACCTGTGAAACCTGTCCCAATGAATCCGGAATAGTGGTGTCAACCCCGATTGGTCCTGGCCTATCTTACAAACCATACGCCCTCCAGTGAAGTGTTGATTGAAACCCAAAACCTACCAGCAAATTTAATATGTATGGATATGGAGGGGTATGATGTGATACTGGGAGCAGACTTGGTTCTGAACATGGGGCTAGTATCAACTGCAGGAGAAGTTGGTACCTTTAGCCATTACCCAAAACTGTGTTCACAGGGGATAGAAACCACATGAGATTGTCACTTATCTCTGCACTACAAGCCAAAAGGATGATGAGGGAAGGTTTTTGGCCTTTCTGGATGCTTTGTCATCACAAAGAAGGAAGTCAAAGTTGAGGACATCCATGTTGTCAGCGAATACACTGACTTTTTTCCGAAGACTTGCCAGGAATTCCTCCTGAGCGAGAGGTCGATTTTACCCATCGAGTTGGTCCCCTGAGCCGCACCAGTATCTAGGGCACCATATAGAATGTCCCCCGCAGAACTGAAGGAATTAAAAGAGCAACTGATGGAACTGTTAGAGAAGGGTTTCATCCGACCAAGCACATCGCTGCACCTTCCTCTTCGTCAAGAAGAAGATGGTCGATGAGCTATGGTATAGATTACAGACAACTAAACCATTAACTATCAAGACAAATACCCTCTGCCAAGGATTGATGAGTTGTTTGATCAATTATCTGGAGCTAGATACTTCTCTAAAATAGATCTCAGATCCGTTTATCATCAATTGAGGATCAAAGGAGAAACATTCACAAGACAACCTTCCGAAGCAGTATGGGCATTATGAATTTATTGTTATGCCTTTGGACTAACAAATGCCCCTGCATTTTCATGCAGTTGATGAATAGCATTTATCGCACATATCTTGACAAATTTGTGGTGGTATTCATCGATGATATATTGATCTATTCCAAGACAAGAAGAGCATGAGGAGCATTTGAGGATCTCCTTACAGATTTTAAGGAGAACAAATTATAGTCAAGCTAAGTAAATGTGAATTCTGGCTTGAGGAGGTATCCTTTTTAGGGCATGTGGTACCATAGATGGTATCGCGGTTGAGGCTGTACTGAAATGGAAAGACCGACAAGCGTCACAGAGATCAGGAGCTTCCTAGGTCTAGAAGGATATTATCGAAGGTTTATAAAGATTTCTCAAAGATTGCAGTGCCGTTAACCAAGCTGACCCGGAGGAAATCTTTTTGTGTGACCCGAATATGTAAGAAAGCTTTAACACTTGAAGAAGTATCTGACTACTGCTCCTTCCTCCCTCGCCTTACCCACTGAATAGGGAGGTTTGAAAATTTATTCAGATGCTTCTGGAACAGGTCTTGGATGCGTCTTAATGCACCAGGGAAAGTAATAGCTTATGCCTCAAGACAGTTGAGATCCACAAGTGACTACCCGTTTCATGATCTGGAGTTAGTACTGTAGTATTCCGCCTTTAAAAATTTGGAGGAATTATATCTATAGTGAGCTTTAAAGTCTTTTCTGACCACAAGAGTTTGAAATACTTGTTCTCACAAAGGCCTTAACATGAGACAAAGGAGGTGGTTAGAGTACCTGAAGGACTTGACTTTTTCCATCCAATATCCCCTGGAAAGCCATGTATTGGCAGACGCTTTAAGTAGACAACCAGGAGCTATGCTAGCTAGTATGATGCTGGGCAATGGAATTACTGGAGCAATTTGCAAGCTTGAACTTAGACGTGGGAAGGAAGGAAAAACTGGTAATGATGTCCAATCTCCAGATACAATCCGATCTACTGACCGAAATCAAGGAGAACAAGGAGAGGATCCTTCTTAAGTGAGATTAGGAGAAGCTAAACAAAGACCTGACTTTACTTTATCATCTGAGGAAGATTGCTATTCCGAGTAGAACCTGTGTTTCCTAATCATGGAGGAGAACTCAGAAAGTTATTAAATGAAGCTCACCAGTCCAAGTACACGATTCTCCTGGATCAACAAAGATGTACCAAGACTTAAAAAGGTCGTACTGGTGGCCGAACATGAAGGATGTGGCCGATCATGTGTCAATACTGTTTAACATGCATGAAAGTCAGGCGAGCATTTCCATACAGCTGGTGGACTGCTACCACTAAAAATCCCGAATGGAAGTGGATAGCATCGATATTGACTTTATCATGGATTGACCAGACTAGTGGGTATGGATGCAATTTGGGTATAGTTGAGTCGTCCATTTCTTGCCGATAAGATTACCTGGTCTGTGGATGTATTGGTTGTACTATATGTTAAGGAAGTAGTTAGATTGCATGGGGTTCCATCTAGCATAATTATCAGATCGGACCCTAGATTTACTTCACACTTCTGGAAGGGTTTACAAGCAGCATGGTACAAACTAAACTTTAGTACTGCCTTCCATCCTCAGACTGAGGGACAAACCGAAAAGACCAATCAAATTGTGGAATATATGCTTCGTGCTCTGGTGTTGGATTTTAGAGGTCGATGGGATGATCAGTTGTACCTGATGGAGTTCGCACAAACAACAGCTATCAGGCAAGTATCAAGATGGCTCTGTTTGAAGCCTTATATGGCAGGAGTTGCAGATCACCCCTTTGTTGGAAGAGGTTGGGGAGAACCAATGGGTTGGACCCGACTTAATTTAGGTGACTGCCAGAGAGGTTCAAATTATCCGAGAACGTCTAAAGATAGCACAATCTAGGCAGAAGAGTTATGCAGACAAGAGAAGAAGAACTAGAATTTCAGTTTGCGAACAGTAGTTTCTTCTTGAAGGTCTCACCTTCAAGGGGACTATACAAGATTTGGGATCAAAGGAAAGTTGAGTCCCAGATTCTAGGCCATTTGAAATCCAGAAAGGATTGGTCAGGTGGCGTATAGACTTGCACTACCTCCACAGTTGGCGAGCGTGCATACGTGTTCCACATATCCATGCTGAGAGTACTTATTCAATGCCGACCATGTAATCCACCATGAGGACTTGGAGATTCAGAAGGACCTGACTTATGAAGAGAAGCCGATCAAACTGTTCGATCAGAAGATTCAACGACTCAGGAATCGTACCATACCTATGGTGAAGGTCCAATGGAGTCGAGACGGAGTTACTAACGCTACCTGGGAGACTGAAGAAAGAATGAAGAAAAACCACCCAAAATATTCTCAGGTACAACTACACCATTATGTGTAATTTTGGGCCAAATTTTCTTAAGTGGGGAGGATGTAACACCCTGTAAATTAGTGATTAAAAATTTTAGAAATTAAGGGGGATAATAAATTCCACAATTATCGGAATGATAAAACTTACGTACTATTATCGACGAGAGAAAACACATCGGAAACTTCTGTAAAAATTATAAGTCAACCCCAAATATTGTCCCTAAGTGTTCCACGAAGGAATTCGTGCAACGAAAAATCTGATTGGTCGAGTGTACGTCACACGTGACCAAGTTTACCCGAATTAGAAACTAAGTCGGGAAATTGTTAACAGGAAAAACTGACCAAACATAAATTAAATAACATATTGGAGAGACTTCCAATATCATGTATTAATAACCCTTAACATGATTCGGCCAATGGAGCACATTTGGCGCAAGGATAAAATTGGACAAGAAAAATGCCCAGAAATTCGTGTATGTAATTATGCATTTTAGGGAGGGCAAATTAGGTTAAATTAAGGGTGATTAGTCATGTAAGTAAGCCAAAACCGACCCAACCCTAGAGGTGGTTTCCTAAACCTTTGCTACCTCCTTTTGGTGAGAGAATCCCAGAATTTTTGGAAGTAGGAAACATAATCGCAGCCCCTTTCCTAGTCCCATTAGCCTTGTAAATACACCCCAAACTATAAGAACTCCTCACAAACGTTTAGGGAAGGGTTAGCAACAAGTTGGGGTCATGAGCAGCAATTTGGAGCGCTGGGGAAGAGGAGGACGCTGGGGAAAATGTGCTCTTCCTCAACCTCGCTCTACATCAACCTAGAAATCGCAGAGAGTTATTAGCATTCAAAGGTAGATGTTCTCGGGCCAAGATTAAAGAAAACCACCACCAATCATGTAGTTCTTTGAGTCAGTTCATTTGCACTTGGTTTGACTAATTTTCATGGAGTATACATGCGTATTCGTAGTTGTCCCAAGTTGCGCACAGTTAGGGCTTTTCTCATTCTTCATATCATGCACATGATAAGACCGAATTAGACTAAGCTTCCTTCATGAACGTTCTTCTAACGTTTAGTCACAATCATATGTTATGTTGGATGTTTTTATCCAAAAGTCTTTTTTAGAGAGTTTATAGGCATGACGAGAGTCCTGCATGATACTGCGATTTCAGGCTGCACTTAGCTTTATGTTCTTCATATATTTCTCGGGCTTTGAGAACGAATTAGATCAACTCTCAACATCCAAGTTCTTCTACTAGTCGTTCTCGTCATATTTTGTGTTGAATTTTGTCTAAATGTCCATTCGTAGAGAGTTATAAGTGGGTAAGTAAATCGCTGCTGAGATGTGTTTTTCGGGTACACTTGACCTATATGTTTTTCTGGGAAGGCCTCTAGTGTCGACACTACTTGATCTAGTGTCGACACACTGTCCCAAATTAGCCCAAAGGTGTTCTGGGAAGGCCTCTAGTGTCGACACTAGTTGATCTATGTCGACACACTGTCCCATATACTGGCACAACATGTTTTCTGGGAAGGTCTCTAGTGTCGACACTACCTGATCTAGTGTCGACACCCTGTACAGACCTGTTGGCTGGTTTTCGGAAGCTGTCTCTAGTGTCGGCACTACCTGATCTAGTGTCGACACTACTTGACCAGTTCTGCTTATTTTGCCTTGTGTTTGAAGCATGTGTCGACACCATTAGGGGTGTGTCAACACTACCCTTGCAAAAAATTATATATCTTGGGTCTGATCATTACATGTGTCTCTAGCATGTGCATGATGTTTATAGTATGCATGGACCTAAAAGAAATCAACCCTTGAAAAATGGTAATGATACAATATGATTCTAATGTGTAAGTATGATTGTCCTAATGTTCATTGGATTATCTTGGGATCTTTACTATTGTCCAATTGATATGATAAGAATGATGTGAATATGGGATGAATACATGTTAGTATGGACTTGTTAGTGAAGTATCATGATTTGCATATGAGTTTCAATAGTTAACATTTCTCCGGTGTTCAATTAATTAATTGTCTATACGCATACTTCTAGGAAAGATCCGGTACTCGTCACTTACACATTTGCACAAATAGGCACACCCTTCTTGGGGAATTGGGAGCTCTCTGCCGGTTATTCGAATTGTAGACTACGACCTTTTTCTTAAGACCTCTGTAAGTCTCCGTTCTCTATGGATTTCCGCATAGAGGCCGAGCTGGTTGTACCATGAGTACCCTCCTGATAGAAAGCACATGTCCTGCATACGATCTGTCTTTAGAAACATCCTCATGTCAAGACATTAATGGATTACGAAACATGATACTTGTTATATAGCCTTTTGTTCTCTTGAGCTATTTGTCAACCTTGAACTAAATGATCATGTTCCTTTTACTATGAGCTTGTCATTGAAATCTGTGGCCATAATATGATGTTTGTTCGCACAATTGGGACTTCGGCCATTTGACCAATGCATGTGCATTAGGGGCTCTGTCTGGTCCTAGGGAGGAGCACCCCAACTACTTATTACCGCAGGAGTATGGACTTGTGGTGCGTGGCATGGCACTGATCCTATACGCAAGAGTTGTGAAAATTGTGCCTTTGTTTGATATAATAAGTTTGTTTGATATGATAAGATTTGATATGATACGTCTGATCATGTCAACGCATGATATCTGTTTGAGTATGACCAATCTCTTTTGATACATTCTACTCTTGAATATCTGTCCATTGTATATGCAACTCGACATTTTGACCTGAAATAATATATGTTCTACTCTGCTATTCAATCTGTTAGTATTGCATGCATTGTCATCATATACATGTTCATATCTTGCCTAATTAAAATGTTAATCACGTATATTAGTGCCCGCACAATATTGAGATGTAAATTCTACTGAGCTAGTTCGCTCACCCTATCATCTTGCCCTTTTCAGGTAGTGATGAGGAACCAGTGGAGTCCGATAGGGCTGGGCAAGAGTGATGAGCACCCGCTATATGAGGAGTTGACAGTTTTAGAATTAGACATTTGAGTAGTCGATGTATTAGAGAAACATTGTTATTTGAATATGAACCCTATTCAGTGAGTTCTTTCTATGTAAGGTCGTAATTAGTTGGATGAATGGAATAAAGTATATTTTTAGTGACCATATTATAGTCTCAAATGTGATCTTTTGTTCAATCGTGACTCTGTGCTATTCAACTGTGATACGTCTATTTGTATCGTTCACTCCTCCCGGTATTTATTCCGCTGCTAAATATCGGGCGTGACATTTCTATATAAGCAAGCCCATTTCTTAAGAGAAGAGGAGACCCCGAATTTCACCCCGAAGGCTGCCAAATTTTCTGTGAGCTAGACTTAGCTCGAAATCAACCCTTCCTCCCTCATTTCCACACATTGTTCACGCCAAGCCATGACGATCTCTTCATCAATGGAGCTTGGTGAGTGAAGAGGGCGACTCCACACCTTTCCTCCTCAGCATCTGGAGCATCAGAGGACGTCCACCATGCCAGGGAGTCGCCCCTACGGGGCTCCTTCTTTCCTCTCCCTTCTTCCTCTTCATTTCATGCATTTTTCTTATTTTTCTTAGATAGGACTCATTTCCCTTTTCTTCTCCACATTTTCTATACACCCAAAGGGTTTTAAAACCACCCCAGGTCCGTTCCCACCATGCTTTATCTCATTTTTCTATTTTTGATGATACTATGCTTAATATGTTCTAAGAGGGTCTTTTTTCCTTATTTTCGTTGTTTTGGCAGGCACTCAAACTACTTCTCACGAGGAGCTCTTGTCCTCTGGCCGACCGGAGGGCAGAAGAAGGTCCTTCCACACTTCTCCCACACGTAGAGAATGCGACCGAGGAAGGCGACGTGACAACGAGAACGCGCCCCTATAGGGCGTCGCGACACCAGCTTCATCGCGACGGGGTTCCTCATCGCGACCTCAGGTCAGTATGATGTTCTCTCTCCCTTTTCCTAGATTAGTTAGCCCATGTTGTTCTATTCTTAGGCATATCTAGGTGGCGATCACATCCTTTTTCCATGTCTTTATATGAGCATATATTTACGTGTATTGGGGGCGCACAATCCCCGTGATTACACCTTTTGGCCATCACGGTGGGACCTTCAGTGCCACCCTCGTGAGCCTAGTCTGCTTGCTTGCCATGTTTCCTTCTTTAGATATCTTTTTAGAGCCCTGCTAGGTTGTTGTTGTTTTGTTTTCTGCGTTTCTATTCTCTGTTCGATTCGCGACGTATCCTAGGGACGCGATACGATCGTGTCGTTAGAAGAGGATGCGACAGCAGGTCAGTGCCTCTCATCTTTTGTCTGCCTTATTTTGCTCATATGAGTTCTTTATGCCTGTTCCATGCCTCTTTGCCATGCGTTCTCATGTTTTTGGGTGTTAGAATCCTGCTAGGGTTCAGGTTTTTTCCTCTTCCTTTTATTGTAAGTTTTCGGGCTCTATCGCGGTAGATCCTGAGCACACGACCAGGCCGCGCCGTGAGGAACGTCGCGTCTACAAGTATGCATTGTTTGTTATTGTTTTAATCCATGTATCGATTTCTGAGTGATTCATGACCTCTACTAGGTTAATCTGGTGACTTCATGCTTATATCATGCGCTAGGTTAGTCTGTGTGCTTTGTATTTGTGACTGACTGCTGTTCTCAGGACTCTGTTGGTATCGCGGTAGGCCTTCCTGTCGCGATAGGGTTACGGTCTACCCAGCCGCTGCGACTCTTCCCGAGACCTGTTGGTCATCCTGTTTGGTCATTAGTTACCTTGCATACATTTTGGGCACTTAGGCCCGTGCATACACTGTTAATCCCACTGTTTAGGTTACCTTCTTTGGATGAGTGGGTCCTCTCACCTACGAGCACTCGTGGGCTGAACAGGATCGCCTTCCGAGGGCCTCCATAAGTCCTCGTGACCGTACGCACGTTGCGGTTCACCGGGCCAGTTGTACCCGTCGCCCCTTAGTTTGAGCCGCCCTCGCGCTCGTGAGTTGTGTGTCTCCCCTAGTTGCACCGGAGGACTTGAGTTCACACCTATTAGGTCCCACTTGACCGAGCGGCTTTCTATTAATTCATTTAAAACTCAAGTGCAAACCTCAAAATTTGGACCATAATCATGATAACTTGAGTGCTCCTTCTTATCTCATAGTCCCTTCATGTTGTGTTAAAGTCTAGGTTTGGTTGGTCTGTGTCATCTCCCCTAAATTGCCTAGGGGCGGTGCATGCGTCATTGTCTAGGTAGATCGAGTCAGTCCCCTCCAACCATTGTATTATATACAATCCTTTGTTCAACATGGACCAATTCCGGGTCCTTGCCGATGATGTCTTGCCCATTGGACTCCTTGAGGATGTGGCCCAAACCTCTGCGGCCGTCCTCTCCGGGCACGTCCGCCCCCTCTTGTCATTGGAAGTCAATCCCGCCCTCCTTCTCCTCCAGGGGTAGATGACCCCGATTCTTAATTTAGTCAGCTTCTTCGGACCAAGTCCGTGAGTTTCTGGCCACTGCCAAAGGCAAGCGACCCTTGTCTCCACCTACTCACAATTCAGCGCAACAGACAGCCTCCTCTGCCCCTGTTATTTCAGCACCACATGTACCTTCCGTTGTGCAGACCCCACACCCCTCCGTCCTCGGGCTATTCATTTTTCAGAGCCTAGCTACCTTCCAGCACGGGAGGTTCGGCCCAAGTCCCCTTCAATGTCCTCTTTCTATCAGCCAAACCTACTCCCCTGCCCTATGAGAGGTCCTATTCATTTGAGCAATCCCGCTCCCTCATTCCTCTCACCATGCCACGACCCCCTTTGATTTCCTTGCGGAGTGGGGCGACCATGAAAAGGGAGCTCCATGACCTCAGGAGACAAATAGACCCTTGGAAGGTCGCTGACATCCCCTCCCATCCTTCCAGCATCTCCGGGTTCCACCCCAGTCGGAACTCTCTGTCTATCGGCGGTACTCTGGGGTAGGGACCCTTACGTACACCTGAAGGATTTTGTATATCAGTCTGCACCCACAAGTATGACCGCCATCTCATGGCATACTTGTTCAGGAAGTCGTTGGATGGTCCGGCCCTTGAATGGTTTTACTCTCTGCCACTTGAGGAGCCGAAGATTTTCGAATTGTACAAGAAAGGTTCTTACATCAATTTCCAAGATCGGGTTGGACCCGAATATTCATTTGTTAATCTAGTGGCCGAAAAGATGAAGGCCGATGAGGAATTTTCAGCCTACGCCGACAGATGGCGTTCCCTTGCTGCTAAGGTCCACTGCCCAATGCCCGAGGAAGAAAAGGTCAAGTTGCTGATCTCCAATGCCACTCCCACCTACTGGGCCATCCTAGCCATGAACGATATTACCACCATGCACCAGCTGTATAGTCGAGCCCGTTTCATCCAAACCCATCTTAAGGACTCACCAATTCACTCCATGTTTGAGACCCTAATCCTGTTATCCTAAGAGCCCCAAGGCCCAGTCACTGAAGGTGTCCAAATAAATGAGCAAGTAGGTGTGGTGAACAACCCCCAGGTCCGGCAAGTAGGTCTCTCCCTATACTCAACAGCCCCAGCAACCATGGAATAACATAGACAACCTCCTCCTCAGGGCCAAAATCCTCCACAAGATCAGTGCCAATACAACCAAGTCCCTCCCCCGCAGAATGGTTTTGCTCCTAGAAAGCCCAATGGAACTAAAAGAGCTCAGTACCCTCCTTTGCCAGAGACCCTAGCTGATATTTTTGCAGCCCTCATGTCCTTAAATGCCCTTAGACTCCTTCTGAAAAGCCGAACTAGAATATGGCAGCGGACCAGACAAAGTACTGTGTGTACCATCGCCATCCAGGCCATAATTTGTCAGATTGTTTCCAATTCCGGGATATTATATATGATCCTCATGAACAAAATCAGATCAATTGGGCAGAGATGAAAAGATTGATCTAGACACTAAGGGACCAGCAGGGTCAAATACAACAGCAACAACAGCAGAGGCGACAGTAGCCACAACAACAACACAATTCTAGCACAACATCAACAATTCCAGCAGCCTTTCCAGCAACAATTCCAACAACAACAGCAACCCCAACAACCGGAAATGACCTTGGCATAATTCGTAATCCCATGCCTCAACATCAGCCCGCTCCGAACCACCAACCTGCTCCACCACCTCCTCCTCCTACCCAAGTTAATCCAATCATACACCACCCACAACCAGAAGCCGCATGGACCTTCGACGATGAGCACGAAGTGGGTCAGCTCTTGGCCATTTCCCATACCACCCATGTTTCCGCTATATCTACATCCACCACACCCACCATTGCCACCATTACCTCGCCACTCTACAGCTCCCCCATCATACAACCCGTTGTCCCTTCGTCTATTAACATCCCCTTCTCCCCTACGCCAGTGCCACTATTACCCAACCCTTCCATTCTTGACACCACTCCTCCTCCACTCCACCATAACCTCGCCCTGCGGAGCGGCGTATGTTTCACCGATGTACCCAAATGCATCCGGGTCTATGTCGGTCAGCAAACCCAACCCTCAACAGTCTAGCAGCAACAGGATGCCGATGAGTCAGATCCGGTTCTAGGATCTCAGTATGACATTTGGAGCACTTGGACCAAACTCCAGCAAAAATCTCCATCCTTGAGTTAATCAAGAGGTCACACACCCATCAGATGCCCTGAGAGCGTTCTTGCAAAGGGTCATGGTAAGTGAAGACATGACCCTGACAACCTGCCTTCCGTGCTCTCTATTGTGAATAAAGGACCGACAATTACCTTTTCGGATGGTGAGTTAGCACCTCTTGAGGCTAGAAGAATGCCCTTGTGTGTAACCCTTACCATAAACAAAGTGGCCATTGATGCAGCATTGGTCGATACAGGGGCCTCTGTTAATGTATGTCCGCTGAGCACCTTGAGAGCTTGTAACATCTCGGAGCACCGCTTACAGCCCACTCCTACAATGGTGGCGGCTTATGACAATTCTCGGCGAGCCTGCCATGACCTTATTTCTCTACAGGCTGAATTATGGCCACTTGTCATGACTGTGGACTTTTATGTGCTAGATATCGATCCCACCTACAATGCTATCCTAGGCCGCCCTTGGATCGAAGCATTAGGGGCAGTACCCTCCATAGCTATCAGTGTTTGAAATTCCCTTTTCAAGGGCGTATAGTCAAAGTCATAAGTGCAGCAACTACTCACACTGTGGAAGCTATAGAGAACATCATGCCGTCAGTCTGGCCATCTAATAAGCCTTTTATCTCGGTGCTCGATATAAATTACCCATGGGCTTACACTTTCTCCTCCAAGCATCTGATTGTGTTTCCATCATTGGTAGCCATTAGGAAGCATACGTCAGCAGTACCAAAGGCTGGGATATCATGTTCAGGATTGGCTATCAGACAAGAAAAGGTTTGGGACCCATCTCCAAGGGCGGACCAAAGCCGTCACTAGCACAAAGAAATTTACAAAGCATGGTCTAGGATACGCAGAATGGGCAGTATTCTCATCTGCCTTACAGTCAAGCCCCGGACCTCTTACCTGGACATTATATGACCACTTTGTCAGAGGGCCCATACAACCCGATATACACCACGGGGAGGAGGCACCAATGTCAGCATATCAAATCCTAGAAGCTCATCGCCCAGCAAGAAATGGAAGGCAGAGATGGAGACAGTGGATTCAGATATTGAAGATTTATTCCCTGCAGTGAGTTTCCTATTCAGGGAGGATAGCAACACTCCACCATCAGAAGCAGAAGCAGAAGAGCAAGGCCTTGAAGACCTTGTTTCATCAGTGAGTCATTTGTTCGTCGAGGACAGTGTGGCACAGCTGCCAGCAGTGATAGAATCAGCATCAACAAGCACCACCAAGCGACAGTTGCTTGGACTCGGTGAAAAGTTTGAAATCATGAACCTCATCAACCCAACAACGGAGTTCTGGCAAGGGTATTTCCAGCCTTTCAATCATTTTATGTCTTCCATCTTGTTTATAATTCACCTCCATCCCTTTTTCCCCTCCCATTATTCTCCAGTTCTCTCCCGACACTCTCGAAGCATTAACCTCCTCTGCATCTTCTTTCACTGTCTCTTTTAATGGCTCGGTTCTATCCTTCTCCCGATGCCTTCGCTCTTAGGAGGGTTAATTTCCTTTCTTAATATGTTGCATTAAAAAAAATTCAAAAATCGAAACAAAAAAAATGCCTCCTCTCTTCCTCGTTTCCCATCTTTCCCCTGCCCTTCTCTTCAGGCGACGATCCCCGCCTTTCCCCTTTCTCTTTCATCGGATGGCAATACCCAACCTTCTCCTTTCAAACACCAATCTCCCACTGCAGTTATCATCCTCAGACGGTGATCCCCTCCCCTCGCCTTCCTACTTTCGATGGTGATCCCCGTCACCTCTTGATTTTTGGACGGCGATCCCCGTCCCCTCGCCTTCCTGCTCTTGACGGCGATCCTCGTCACCTCTTGATTTTCGGACAGCACCCTGACTCCCACCTCCATCTTGACTCATGACGGTGATCCCCATCATTTCCCACCTCTGCTTTCTGCTGTCAAATTCCCCTGCCCTTGACGGCGATCCCCGCCACCCCCGCACTTTTCTCTGCTTTGACGGCGATCCCCGTCACCCCCCCCTTTTCTTCTTGGCGGCGATCCCCGCCTTTCTCCTTCGGCCCAAGCTGCGGTCTTTGCCACTGACCCCATGGTCACTTGGGCGATTTGGTGAGGGGCCTTCTGTCCCCTGCACACCGAGTCTACTGCAGGCACCCTGAGCTCGGGTGGCCCGCCTCTTCCTCCAGAGCCATCGGAGGGTTTCTGCGGCCTCGCCGCGCCTTTTACTTTCCATTCCAATAAATCTCTGGACCCTTTTCCAGAGCCTTCTGTAAATATCAAACCTAGTTTAGATTCAAGGGTAGGATCTAGCAAGTCCCCGTCCCTGTCCAGGAAGAAGAAGGGTAGTGGCATACCCCTTAGGTATCTTCTAAACCTGGTGCAAAGGTGTGACGCTCTTCTAGCTGTTGAAGAATTCGTCCAAGAAGCGGTAATTCTAACATAGAAGCTCAGCACGAGGAGAAGGGCTAGACGACGGATTTGGTGTTTATGAGATCTTAGCCGAAGATGACCCCATTGGATGAAGATGATTGTGAGATAGAGGATGCTTCCGAGATGTATGCGAGTGATATGAAAAATTTTGATGAACCTACCTTGGCAGTAGACGAACCCACCAAAGAGGTAAATGTGGGAACAAAAGAAGACCCTAGGCTCTTGACCATAGCTTCCGGTCTCCCTCCTGAGGAAGAAGAGGCGCTCATAGAAATGCTAAGGGAGTTTAAGGATTACTTTGCCTGTTCTTATGACGACATGCCCGACATTGACCCCGAATTGGTAGAACATAGGCTAATCTTGAAACCAGGGGCAGTTACCATTAAACAGAAGTTAAGGAGGTTTCTCCCCCACATTGCTTTGAAGATGAAAGAGGAGATTGATAAGCTACATAAAGCTAAATTCATCCGTGTAGTCCTCTATCCATTGTGGGTGGCGAACATAGTCCCGGTAATGAAGAAAGACGAAGAGTGCGGATTTGCATAGACTTCTGGGACTTGAATAAGGCATGTCCAAAAGATGATTTCCCTTTGTCTCACTTGGATGTCTTGATTGATAACACCGCGGGGTTTGAAACTCTATCATTCATGGATGGGTACTCAGGCTATAATCAGATTCGTCTAGCCCTGGATGACCAAGAGAAAACCTCCTTCACCACACCTTGGGGAACTTATTGCCACGTGGTTATGCCGTTTGGATTGAAAAATGCCGGCGCCACTTATCAAAGGGCGATGTTATCTATCTTCCACGATATGATTCATATTGATGTTGAGGTATACGTGGATGATATTGTGGTGAAGGTTCGGACTCGAAGAGAACATACCTCCGTGCTTGCCAAAGTATTTCGCCGCGCACAAGAATACCAATTGAAGATGAATCCAAAAAGTGCGTGTTTGGGGTTTCTTCAGGCAAATTGCTAGGTTTCATAGTCAGCAAACAGGGGATTCAATAGACCCCACACAAGCCAAGGCAATCAATGAGATGCCTCCTCCTAAGAACATATCTGAGCTTCGAGGTTTGATTGGTCTGCTATAGTTCATAAGGAGATTCATATCTCAGCACTCTCAAAGATGTCGCCCTTTCTATGAACTGTTAAGGGGAGGAGCCAAATTTGAGTGGAATACTAAGTGCCATGAGGCCTTTGATGAGCTCAAGAGTCATCTCATGAATCCGCCCGTGCTGTAGGCGCCTATCCCAAGGAACCCTTAATCCTATATGTCGACTATTGAGGCTCCAGGAGATATCCTTGCACAACATGATGACTCTGGCAAAGAGAGGGTAGTCTATTACCTATCTAGGCTCTTCAATCCTTCCAAGCTCAAACTCACCACAATGGAGAAAACATGTGCAGCACTAGTGTGGGTAGTGCATAAATTGAAGCACTACTTCTTAGCCCATAAGGTGAGTTTGATTTCTAGAATGGATCCTATTAGGTATCTCCTAGAGAAGCCAGTCCTCGCCGACAGATTGGCACGCTGGAAGAGCTTCCTATCTCAATTCGATATCACCTTTGTAGTCCAGAAGGCTATAAAAGGATATGCCATTGCTGAGCACCTTGGTCACCTCCCTCTTCCCCATAGTGACACGGTTCAACAGGATTTCCCTGATGAAAACCTGTCACTTATTTCTCGCGATCCCTTCTGGTCGCTCCATTTTGATGGAGCTCTCAATTCTAGGGGACGGGGCATAGGTGCTGTCTTGCTTACCCCAGAAGGGATCACCATTCCACTTGCCTATCAACTCCAATTCCCTGCCACCAATAATATTTCGGAGTATGAGGCTCTCCTAGCTGGTCTAAAGCTTGCCTATCTCTTAGGCGCGCACCATCTCAAGATCATAGGAGACTCTCAACTCATTCTTCGGCAAGTCCTTTCTACCTACCGCACTCGTGACCCCAAGCTCAAGCCTTATCAAGATCTGGTCACGCTCCTAGCCAAGCAGTTCCGCAAGCTCATCTACATTCATACTCCTCACTCTCAGAATATCTTGGCCGATGCCCTGGCATCCCTGGCCTCCTCTCTCTCCTTCCCTCTCAGCCGCACCGCTGAGACAATCACTCTCCAAAGGTTAGAAGCGCCCTCCACTCAGGATCCTTGGTTCATTAACCTTAGGAGCTCATTGGTGTTGAAGGCAGAGAGAAAGGAAGCGAAGGAGATAATGCTCATAGAACTAGGAGAAATGATGGAAGAAGAAAGGCCGTGGTATCATAAAGATCAAATCACTCCTTTATTTAGAGCAAGGGGCTGAGCCAAAGAGCAGATCTACTTGTTTTGCTAAGTGTGCAGGGACAGGAGATTGAAGAACGATATAACGTTGTACTCAGTTCATTTTCAACTCTCTTTCTTACTCTCTCATTCATTTGGATCTCATTTCACCCGTGTCAATCACATTCAAATACAATCACAAACATTGGCATGAAATGTAAAAATCCACTAGTAAGAGCAATATGTACAAAGATAAGGGGGAGGTGGCTCACAAGCTCGTCACTGTCCACCACCACTCTCCCCAGATCCCTCACGCCTATCGGGTGGTGGTGGCATCCCACCACCACCCCGACCGCTCCTGGCACTCGCCTCCTCTGCCAGCATCTCTCCTCCTCCTCATTCCTCCGACGGCCAGAGGAGTCTACTAGATACTGTCGCACGGAGGCGCCTGTCGCCCGGCTAGCACCGCTCGCACTGCTCCTGCTCCTGCTCCAGGACTGGCCGATCATCGTAATCATCTCCTGCTGCGCATGCAAGTCGAAGCGAAGTTGTGTCAACTCCACCTCATCTGCAGCTGGTCCCTGCATACGCAACTTCTCTAGCTCTGCGGTCATCTCGCTCGTCTGGAGGCGTAGCTGATCTCTCTCTGCTGCTACGCTGTCCCTCTCCCTCTCTAGCTCAGCCGCTCGGTCAGTAGCGGTCCTCAGTTCATCCACCCGCAGGAAGTCAATTCAAGGTCAGTGTGAATAAAATCTTTTTCAAATCACTGGCACACTTACCCGCTCTGCTAATGATGCCTCTGCCTCCTCAGCTCTCCGCACTGCACCGGCCAGTCGATCTGCTAGATCCGACTAGGAATCCTCTGTTGCTCTAGAAGAGGAGGCACCTCCCTGTGTCTTCCTTGCTCGGTCTAGCTCTCTCCGCTGCACATTTAACACACGTCAGTTTTTTCCCAAATCAGCTATGAAATCGGTAAGGTGCTGAAGTCTGAGTAAGTACTTACCAGCTGCTCTACCTCTCTCCGAGCGGCCGCCTGATCCTGTAACGCTGAGTGGAGCAGGGCCCGAGCGAGGCGATCTCTCCAGTCACGTCTACCTGCAAAACGTCATAGCTGTCAGCTCATTTCAATCAAAGAACAATTCAAATAATCTGACATTGTAGATCTTACCTGTCGCCTCGTGCCTCGGTAAACTCTCGCGCCGTACTTTAAGGCAAATGCCTATAAGTACTCGTCGTCCGAGGTGGCCTCCGACTGGACCCGCTTTCCCTTACGCTCCCAGTCGGCTATCTGCTCGCGGGCCCTCTCACGCTAGTCGGTAGTGTCGTGGAGTCCCCGAAACCTCCGACCTGGCCTAGGGGTCCAGTCACGGCTAGGAAACTCCACCACACTCTGACGTAGGCCAGAGACCTCTGAGTCAGATAGTGGTGAATGAAGGATCGAGGAAAAGGTGTGGATAAGATCTAGAAGGGGGGGGATGAATAGATCTATGCCACTCTATGCGGAAGCTTAAGTATTTAAAAATGCTTTGAGAATCAGAGGCAATTTTAACAGTGAAAAACACAGATCTGATGAGATGATAGGTGAGTTGATAAAATAGATGTGAAACCAGTTGATTAAGTGACTTTTAAGTGATTCTATGGAAGCATCTAACGGATAATAGAATCAAACCACAGATAGACAAGTGCACAGAGATTTTTAGGTGGTTCGGAAATCACCCATGTGATTCCTACATCCACCCCTCACACCCAGTGAGGATTCACTAAACAACCTGGGTTACACACCCATTGGAGCCAGACAACTCCAACACCTGAGTTTACAACTCACACACCTCTAGAGTAAGACTACTTTAGATCCCTGAGCAAGACTGCTCAACAACTACTTGAGCTCGACGACCAAACTGAGCACAATGGCTCACAAACAACTATGCTAGACACCAACACACACGACATAATCTTCTAGCAGTAGATCATGTCAAACATGAGAACATTCATGAGAATATGCAGAAGCACTTGCACAATCTCAAAATGTCTCAGAAGAACAAAAGTACAAAGAGGATTGTATGAAAAGACTTTGTTCTTCAGTGTACTCCCTTGTAGAAGCTCAGATTGGGAAGAGGCTTGAATCCTTGAAGTCCCAACCAATGCTCTGCACAATTGAACTTGGGGATCTTCCTTGAAATCTTCTCCAACAGATGCTTCTACTTGATCTGCTTCCTTGAGGCGCTTCAGATGCTTCTTCAACAATCACACTCCAATTCTCACAATCGAATTGATGAGAATTGGTCTTCAGAAGACACCAGGAGAGCAGAGGAGGGAGATGAACTCTTCTCGCTGCCAAAGGAAACTTCTGAAGGCTCCAAGAGTTCGTTGGGTCTCTTGATATGATGGATGGCCATTGGGGGCTTTTTATACCCAAAAGATTCTAAGGATACCCTTTAGGTACAAGGGCACACGATCCTAGGTTGATACCCCATCTCCCTAGGATGACACGTGCCAATCATCCATCTTAAGTTGGAATCTTTCCGTAGTGTGTCGACCTGCCCTGGTGATGGTGTCGACACACTGTCCAAATCTGAGAATTGGCTGTTCTGGGAACAAGGTCCAGTGTCGACCTGCTCTGGTCTTGCGTCGATCTGCTGTCCCATTCTGCAAACAGGCTGTTCTGGAAACGAGGTCCAGTGTCGACCTGCCCTGATCCTGCGTCGACCTGGGTAGACTAATTCCTGGAATTTTGCAACTCGTGTCGACCTGCTCTTTGGCTAGTGTCGACACAGTCTAGGCATTTCTTCAGCTTTTTGCCTTTGAGACTGAGGTGTTGTGTCGACACCATTGTGGGGTGTGTCGACACCACCTTTGCAAAAAATATTTGTACCTGAAAATTAAACACATATATCATTAGTAAAATATTTTATTATTAGTAAAAATGATAAGTGTGCTTTGAAACATGCTTTTTGAATATAAATTTCAGGTGGAATGTGTGTATCATGTTTCAATTAGTTTGCATTCAAATCACATTTGTCATCATCAAAATTAGAGGGGAAATGATATGAAATTACACTCAACCCAACAATCTCCCCCTTTTTGATGATGGCAACATTAAATCCATATGACAATGAGGTTTTGATTAGATGTGATTTTAAGCAATTTTTGGTTATTCAAAAGTCCTTATTTTTCTTTTTGTTCATGCTTGTCAAAGACCTTTAAATATTACTAAGTCACAATTGATGGTTGTACTTGAAGTACAATTTACTTGAAGTAAGTGTGTTGCATAATGAAGGTCAAGCAACTTGACAAGCATTCATACATTCATATTCACATAACAATTTTCAATCACATTAAAGACACAAATGAGAAATTCATTCATTCAAGCTAAGCAAAAAGCATTTCATTTCATTCAAGAGAAGCATTACAATGTTTCCAAAAGGATTACAATCATTTCTTGTTCTCTTTCTTTCTTCTCCCCCTTTGACATCATCAAAAAATAAATACATTATGAAGAAGGTGGAGGAGGAGGAATGGGAAGTAAGATTTGCTCAATGTCTGACAATCTTTTCTCCATGAAATTGAAGCTGGACTTGATTTGATCTTGAATGATTGTGAGTTTTGTGTGCAAGTAGTATTCCATTCTGTCTGAATTTTCTATCAAGGTAGCTTGAATTCTGGCTAGATCAGCTGAAATGGGTTGTGAAGATGAAGATGATCCAGCATACCAACCAGGCCTTTGCATGATCTTGAATTCCTTTGTCAAATCAAAGATCTGGTTGTCAATATGTGCATTGAAGTTCCTCATGCTCTCCAAATCATCCACAAAATGAGTAAAAGACAGTCTAGTGTTGGTGATTTCATGTAGTGTCTGCTTTGTGTTGAACACATCAGCTTGAGAGTTTTCTAAGATCCCCTTAAGACCTGCTCCAGTTTTTCTTGATGTTCTTTGAGCTCAATTGAGGCATCTCCCAGTGTACCAATTAATCTATTGAACCGCTGAGCTGCATAGTCTGAGGCAGCTTTTTGCTCTATGAACTTGGCAGACACAGTGTTCTCCAATCATTGAATCCTCAACTCAAAGTTTTCTGACATGGTTTGAATAGAGGAGTTCAAGTTTCAAATTTTTCATTTAAAAAGGAGAGCAACTCTGGTGGAACAGAAGGCCCACCAGAGGATGTGTATGCATGAAATGTGGGTTGTGGAGAGATATGTGGAAACTGAGGTGAGAGTGGAGCATGAAATGGAATGTCACCTTCAGTGTGATTTGAGACTGACCCTCATTCAAAGGAGGCTGATCCTCTTGACCTTGGGGCTGGTCCCCTTGAGCTTGAGGCTGATCCTCTTCACCCTGGGGCTGGTCCCCTTGACCCTGAGGCTGTTCCTCTTCAGCTTGAGGGGCCTCACCACACACTGGCCCTCTCCTCACTTGAGTACCCTCCAGTCTAAATCCCATGAATTTCTGAATATTCTTAAAGGTGTAGATGTTGATTTAAGAATAGACTGGGATTTCTCATTATCTAATGGCACACCAAAGTGTTTGGAACACTGAGGTCAAATGTGCAGCATAAGGAAGAGATCTCTTGAGGTCTTTCCTGGTTGTTTCAGATATAATTTGGTACAGTATTACATGGAGATTGATTTTTATGTCTTTTACCATGCAATATAGAATGAACCTCTGAATATCTGTTAGCCTGTCCCTTCCACCACCTTGAGGGGTAATGATTGTGGTCACATATGGTGGATGACCCTCAACACAGGGGAAATGAGTTTGTGTTGAATTTGGTGACATAGGTCTGTTTGGGATCAGAGGCATCAGCAGGAAGGCCTGTCATGATGGTGTAGGCTTCATGAAGATCAAATTCGAAATTATGATAGTCTGCCCCTTCATCTGGTACTTTGAAAATAGAGGCAGCTTTATCTGTTGGCATGTCAATGGCTATTCCCTTAACCTTTGATTGATACCCTTCATCTGTGCATTTCAAGTTCTTGTAGAATTCCCTAACAAGTCTTGGATAAATGATTTAAAACTCAGAAATAAAGAGTAACCAAGACTGAAAGGAGAAGTAGGTCTGAATTTCTGGAAATGAGTTTGCTAGCTGAATATCTGATAAATCCACTATTCTGGGCTTCAAGATTAACTTGGCTTCACTAATGGTGTCTTGAGACTTGGAAGACTCAGACGAAGATGAAGATGACTCTGTAGAATCTCCAGAAGAGGAGCCCAGATTCTCTGGTCTAGAAACCCTACCTCTACCCGAAGAAGAGGGTCTACCTCTCTTGGCAGCTGGCTGAGGTGCAGAGGAGGACCCTGGTTGCTCTGCAGGGTCATTGCGCCTTTTGGTTCTTCTTTCAAATTGAGGAACATCATCCTCTACCGGAAGTGGCCTAGATGAGGCCTGAGATCTTGCTCCACGGCGAGGACCCATTTTTCTCACCATGGGTGCAAGGATGGAGTGGAATCGAGAGTTGATGAAGGAGAAGAGAGATGATTGAGAAAGGGATGTGATTGAGAGAGAAATCTGTGGAATTTCTTGCCAGAAATGAGAAGAAAGCGACCGTCGGGTCGACCTGATGCCGAAGAAGGGTTTGCAGTGGTGCAATACCCCGCAGGAACAAAAAGGTTTATCCGAACCCACGATTTAAAAAGGTCTGGCAAGAGGGCAGTGTCAACACTGGAAAACTGTAGTCGACCTGACCTAGGGTGTGTGTCGACACGAGATAGAATGGTGTCGACACGGCCTTAGAAGAAAAGTTGAATCCTTTTGAGAGAATTTTTGGAATTTTTGGACTTCTTTAGAATGATAATCAATGAGAGAAATAGTCATTTCAAGGATGTTTAAGAGGCTTAAAAGTTCATTTGTTATATTTTTCAAAAATTCATCACAATTCAAGTTTTAAACAATTTCAATAGGATATGAGCATTCAAAGACTTGAATCAATGAAATGATGATTTGAGGATATAATATATCTAACAATCAATTTTATTCTACCATATTTCTCAACGTTAAAGAAATAAGATATTCTCTAGACTAATACAATTGCTTTGAAAATAAAACACAATCTAAAGAACAACTTGATGATGAATGAAAATGATTCTTTCTAGACAAAACTCTATTAACACATATATTTTGTTTTTGTAACAGACTATAAAATGATATAAATCTTTTTCACTCAAGTGCTAGTGCTTTTTACACACCATAGTCCGTGGATACTTAAGATTTATTCATTATCAAGTCTCAAGGGGTAATAATGACCTTTTGACATGAAAATATACGTTTTGTAGACGCCAATATTTCCAGTTACTTAGTCATTATCAAAAAGTATATCACATTTTTGCTGTATTTTGAATCTATTTTTGAATTTTTATCCCCTTTGAATAGAGATAACAGTAGTACCTCATGACATGCATGGCACTTCATTCATTGTGAAGGTGTGCAGTTTCTCAGCACAAATGTCATTGCTCTGTTGAATTTTCAAAAATTTGAGAGTTTTGTAAGATAGAATCATTTTATCCAACATCAGTTGCAAACAGGAGATGTTTTAATTTCAAGACACAATTTTTTTCAATCTTGGAAGAATTCTGAGTTTTTTTGTAGTTGAAAATATAGTTGACAATTGATTAGTAAAAAAATATGATAGATCACTCAAAGGATCATTTGGAGACTCTAGACATCTGAATGATGACATCATGCAAGAAATTGATGAAATGCAAGAACGTATGAGTTTTGCAAAGTTTGAAAAGTCATGACTTGTGAATTTTCTAGCTCCCCTTGAGATGATGATTTCAATCATTTTCTATCAAAATAAAGATAGCAAGTTTTGAAATCAAGAAAGATTCTCTTTAAACAATAAAAGCTCCCCCTCAATAATTGCATTTTCATTTCTTGGTACTTGCGGAGACATATACTCCGCATAGTGAAGTGTCCAGACAAGCAACTTGTCCTTCTCCAAATCACCATTTGATAATACCAGAAGTTCAACACAATGAGAGTTTAAGACTTTTTGTCCAAAGAAAAAGGACGTGAATTGAGAGAGATATGGAAATTTGTGCTGAAGGAAGCAAAGTGTTATGATATGAACGAACTCCCCTTAACATGCATAACACTAACCCAAACCTAAAGAGCGATCAGAATGTGGATATTACCAGACCAAGTTCTCTCCTCCAAGATGAAAATCTGTTCTTCCAGGAAGGTTTGGTGAAAATATCACAACTTGTTTTTCAGTTTCAATGAAATGGATTCAAAGGACTTCTCTTTGCAACCTCATCTCTCAAGAAGTGATCCTAATCTTGAAGAGTTATGCGGAAGTACACAATACGGTAATCTAGAAGGGGGGGGGGGTTGAATAGATTACGGCAATTTTAAACTATTGATG
>JACBKR010003566.1:0-28661 GCA_014218235.1 Colocasia esculenta
CAAACAAGAATCCAATTCCACTCCGAATCGAAAGGTCTGCCTCCGAGCAAGTTTTTCCCCGTCAGTTTGACAAGAATTTCCCTGTCTGGATTCTCCGTCCAAATATTCATCCTTTTCCTTTGATCCGTTTTGGTTGCGAACCGCTCCCAGACAGAGTCATGAGTTACCTGCCTGGCACGCACATGTCCTTCCAAAACGAAACCCGCAGGCCAATCGACTAGGGTACCTCTCAATCGAGGGGTTGATCGTCCTCTTTTCTCTCTTTCTCCCTCGTCCAGACTTGTGCTCTTCTTTGCATTCTACTCGAACAACCGACTCGGGGCTTTCACAAGGATTCCAATTGCCTGTTAGTTAACATCGGGTGTCTCTTCACC
Organism: Colocasia esculenta; assembly: GCA_014218235.1. NCBI lineage: Eukaryota > Viridiplantae > Streptophyta > Magnoliopsida > Alismatales > Araceae > Colocasia > Colocasia esculenta. The sequence continues at coordinate 375 of JACBKR010003566.1, forward strand.
TTGGCCTCCACTTTTCAGTCCACTCCGCGTCATCTCCGTTCCACGTCACTTCATGACATCTCCACGCCATTTCCGCTTCGCTCCCCTGCAAAGTAGAAGCCAAGGAGGGGCAATCTGTAGACACCCGATTATGACTAATGGGTTGAACCACATTTCTTGCTACCTTAGTGGGCCCAATTGGTCACTCACCTTGAGCCCATCATTTGCCTTGATTTGAGCCCATTAATCCATTAAAAATACCTTGAAATCCCGAAATCAATCATTTGAGAGTCCCTAGAGGAATATGACTCCTATTTTATCATGTGGTTAGAGAGAATAATCCAAGATAATTCGGGTTCCTTGTCACGACATATCGTGGCGCCGCGACTATAGTCGCGACGGGTTGGGCTGCCGCGACAGCCCATGCATTATCCATGCACGTGGGCAATGCTGTCGCGTCCCCCCGCATCATCGCGTCTCTAGTCGCGACCCTACGATCTGACGCGACAATGTCCGAGATCTCTGGCCTCCGTAACCACACCCTATTTATCCTCCCATGCACTTTGACTTGTCTAAGAGGGTTATCCCAACCCCTTGGACGGATCCTTGGCCTAGGGACTCTCCTAAGCTCCCCTAAGGACTCTACACCCCGATTTTGATAGAGCTTTATCCCCCATTTTTAATTTCCAAACCTTTTTGAGGAGATAATGCCTAATTTTCTCACTCCAAGCTCTATATAAGGAAGGCCCCTCCTCATGGACGAGGAGAGCCTTATGATCACCCCGAAGGGCTGCCAAAATTTTCTCTGAACTAGACTTAGCCACGCAGCCCTCATTCCCTTCATTCCCTTCACATTCCACTCCTCACAACTCACTCATTTCACCATCAATGGAGCAGGAACGTGAAGAGGGCGACTCTAGCAATCTCCTGGACCTCTTTGCACATCATTGGAGCTGCATCCACGCCAGGAAGTCGCCCTAATGGGGCTCATTCCCTTTCCTCTTCCTCTTTTCTATTTCTACATGCATTTTATGTTCTTTTTAAATAGAGCATATCCACCATCCACCCACGTTTTCCCACACCCACAGGGGTTTAAAACCACCCCAGGTGCGTTCCCACCATGATCTCCCATCTCATTTCGTCTTTTAGAATAGATACTACACTTTACATGTTCTAATAGGGTCTTTTCTTTGTGTTTTCTTTTGATTGACAGGAAGCAAGCAAAGTCTACGAGAGCTCTGGTGCTCTGGCCGGCTGGAGGACTAGAAGAAGGTCACAACATCAATTCTCCCGCATTCAGAGAACGCGACGGCCTGGGGTGACGCACATAGACGCGTCGAGTTCCACTGACGCGATACTAGAGACGCAGCGGCCATGACGACCGCAACCACCAGGTCAGTTCCCTGTTCTCTTCCTTTTTTTCCTAGTTTAAGTTAGCCATTGTCTTTCCATATCATTAGGCAACTTATCTAGGTGGTGATCACATCCTTTTTCCTATGCTATCATATTTGATATCCTGTCCGTGTCGAGGGGAAGCCAATCCCTGTGATTTACAGCGCGAGTCTGAGAGTTGTACTTGTGTAGTTTGTCCGAGTCCGTGGCTGGTGTTGCGAACCAGTTCTCGTGACTCATGTTCAGCGTACCCTTTCTTTAGCTAATACATTTTTTCATGTGTTGCCGTTTATTTACTTACAGCTGTATCATGTTTTAGATGGTTACAACTGTTACATGATTTACAGCTTTGATATGAATTGTTTTTTCGGCTTTGGGGAGTTACCCTACTGAGCCAATGACTTGTGAGGCTACCCCTTTTTCTTCTAGGTGAGGGAGAGCAAAGGATTCCATCCCTCCTCTAGTTCCGATCATCACCGTAGTGGGTTGGGCCCTCACCACCAGCTAGTAAAGTTCTTACTTGTGGAGCCTGGGGGGTTTGTCCCGGGCTGTTGTATCTTGTATGGTGACTATGTATGGAACTTAGTATGTACATTTCATATGGACATGTATGAGCATGTATCTTATATGTGCTTAATGTGTTTCTTTTATATTTTCACGGACATATGTGGTTGATATCCCTTGCGAGGCTTCGGCCTGATCGCAAGAGACGGAGTCGTGTCAGGCTCGTTATTGGGTTAATGGGTTTGAACGGCGTGAACCGTTACAGTTGGTATTAGTGCAAGGTCTATGTAAATATGATGGAACGGGAAATGTACATAATTGTTCCTTATCATGGTCTTCTGCTGGTAGTTGGCCTTATTTTTGTAATGATATACCTGTGTGTTGTGTGGATGAATGTGTATGTGCAGGTTTATAATGGCTGATAGGAGAGATTGGGGGAGGAGAGTGATGATCCTGAGGAGTATACTCACCAGATGATAGAGAGAATGTGGGAGAGTATCACGTAAATCCGGACAAGGTTGGATCAACAACTACCGGGTCAACCCTCTGGAGCAGTACCACCGGTGACGGAGGACGACATGCGCCGGCACCATTAGTACCACCTTATGGAGTAGAGGCACCCCCTGCAACATCTTTACCTCCAGTGGTACTAGTGCGGCCAGCAAGTGTGGAGGAGTCCACGATGATGGTGGAGAGGTTCTTGCGTTTGCAACCACCAACGTATTCGGGAGGTCCAAGTCCGGACACAGCTGAGCATTGGATTCATGAAATTGAAAGGGTGTTTGTCACAATGAGGTGTCCTCAGGAGGATAGGGTCATCTTGGCAACTTATCAATTGAGGGGTTTTGCCCAAGAATGGTGGAGACTTAAGATGCAGATCGTGTTCACCAGAAGAGCTGGAGAAACAATCACTTGGCCCGAGTTTCTTGAGGTCTTCAACAACACTTTCTTTCCAGTACAAGTTCAAAAAACAAGAGGGAGCAATTTAGAACACCTTCAGCAAGGGAATTTGTCGGTGTTGGAATACCAAATGAGTTTATGGCCTTAAGTCGGTATGCACCGTATGTGGTGACCAACAACCCAATGATGGTTGAGTACTTCATCCGGGGATTGAGGCCGGAGTTGCAAGATGCAGTTATTCCCTTAATGTGTGGTACAGTGGAAGAGGCAGCCCAAGAGCAGCAATACTTGAAAGAACCATACAAGCCAGGCAGTCTACGGATTAGGATCAAGTGATGGTAGTTTCTGACTTCCACAGCAGTCCGCGAGGAGTTAGCAAAGAAAGGCACCTTCAGGAGGATCGTCTTCTTCGGGCTTTGGCCAATGGAGCAACAAGTTAAAGAAGATATTTAGAGGCCGAGGAGGTGGCAAGCAGCAAGGATTTCAGCAAGGTCATGGTTACAAGCTAGTGGGGGAGGAGTCCCAGCAAAGCACGACAAGACAAGCAGCCCATAGAACTTCGGTGTTACAATTGTGATTAGACGGGGCATATGGAGAGGAATTGTCCATATCCAAGGAGAGCTAACTATGGTAGAGGGGCACCACAGCAGCAACAGCAACCTTTAGCAGGGCAGGGAGAGGCGCACCTTACCAGGGGCGGAGGACGAGTAATTGCGATTACAAGGGCTCAAGTGGAAGCATCAAATTTGATTGAAGGTATTATACCACTTTTTGAATTTTCAGCAAGAACATTGATTGATCCGGGTGTATCTCACTCTTCATTTTTGAAGATTTTCTTGATGTTATGGTGCATCCTTTTGAGGAGAGGCAGTGTGAGCTTGTGGTGGAGGTATCATCTGGAGATTTTATGTTTACCACATGTATTTGGATGAGGTACCTATTGTGATACATGGTAATCAGTTGCCAGCTAGATTATATGCTTTGCAGTTAAAGGAGTATGATATGATATTGGGCATGGATTGGTTTGGAAGCGTATGGGCAGTATATTGATTGCACGAAAAAGAAAGTGAGGTTTAGCTATCCAGGTGGAGTTATGTTTGAGTTCCAAGGTATGCCATTCTATACCCCTAAGTTTATCATTTCTGCCCTTAAGGCTAGGAAATTGATTAATGCAGTGTGTAGCCTTTTTGGCATCTGTTAGTTTCGTTGAGGTGGATAAGGTAGTGGATATGGTACCCGTTGTTTGGGAGTATGTGGATGTATTTCCGGATGAGCTACCAGGTGTGGCACCACACAGGGAGGTAGATTTTACAATTGATTTGCAGCCGAGTAGTATGCCCATTTCCAAGGCACCATATAGGATGCACCTGCATAATTGGAGGAGTTAAAGAAGCAATTGCAAGAGTTACTTGAGAAGGATTCCTACGGCCGAGTCATTCACCATGGGGAGCACGGTCCTGTTTGTAAGGAAGAAAGATGGCAGCATGAGGATGTGTATAGTTACCGCCAGTTGAATCAAGTCACACCATAAAGAATAGTATCCACTTCCACTTTTTGATGATTTATTTGATCAATTGCAATCAGCAAAGGTGTTCTCCACGATAGATTTGAGATCGGGGTATCATCAATTGAGGATCCGGGAGGAGGACAGTGACAAGACAACATTTAGAACAGGTATGGGCATTATGAGTTTGTGGTTATGCCATTTGGGTAACCAATGCACCGGCGACATTTATGAACTTGATGAATCAGATTTTCCATCCATATTTAGATCAGTTTATTGTGGTGTTCATTGATGACATATTAGTATATTCAGCCTCAGAAGAGAGCATGCATCACTTGAGAGTTACATTGCAAACATTAAGGGAGCATCAACTTTATGCGAAATTTATAGTGTGAGTTTTTGGCTTAAGGAGATACAGTTTTTGGGGCACATTATCTCAGGTGAGGGTGTTGCTGTAGATCCAGCAAAGGTGGAAGTTGTTATGAAATGGGAGGAGCCAAAGACAGTGTCGGAAATCCAGAGTTTCCTTGGAATGGCCGGGTATTATAGGCAATTTATTCAAGATTTTTCTAAAATTGCAGCACCATTGACAGGGCTTATTCGAAAAGGGGTACCATTTGAATGGTCATCCGATTGCAGGCATAGTTTCACGGAGTTGAAGAAGCGGCTCACTTCAGCCCCAATATTGGAGATACGGTAGGACGAGATGGTTTTGTGATATATACGGATACATCTAGGAGAGGACTTGGGGTAGTGCTTATGGAACATGGGAAAGGTGGCGTATGCATCAAGGCAATTGAAGCGTCATGAAAAAAATTATCCTACACATGACTTGGAGTTGGCGGAGATTGTCTTTGAATTAAAGATATGGCGGTATTATTTGTATGGGAAAAGATTTGAGATATTCACGGACCACAAAAGTTTGAAGTATATCTTCTCTCAGAAGGACTTGAATTTAAGGCAGCGCAGGTGGATGTAATATCTCAAAGATTATGATTTTAGTTTAACATATCACCCAGGTAAGGCAAATGTGGTAGCGAATGCTTTAAGTAGGAAGGTGGTTATGAGTCACATCATGATGAAAGAATGGAAGTTGTATGAAGATGTGGTAGAAAGTTCTTTGTTTGTACCAAGCAACCGACGAAGAGCCGTGTTGGCTAGTAGCACCGTGGAACCGTCTTTGTATTGTCAAGTTATAGAAGCTTAAAGGAAGATGAATATTTGGCCGACATTGTGAAGATGGAGAAGTTTACAATTGATGATGATTGTGTTGTACAATTCAGGCACAGGTTGTATATTCCAAGTGAAGCTGGTGTAAAACAGAAAGTGTTGGAGGAAGCACATCGATCCAAGTACACCATACATCCAGGAAGCACTAAAATGTACCAGGATTTAAAGAAATATTTTTGGTGGCCAAGCATGAAGAAAGCGATAGTGGAGTTTATAGCAAGATGTGCGGTGTGTCAACAAGTTAAGGCAGAGTATCAAAGGCCAGGTGATGTGTTGCAACCATTACCAATACCACAATGGAAGTGGGATGATATCTCAATGGATTTTGTTGCAGGTTTACCCAGGACAGTGTCAGGCCATAATGACATTTGGTTTTGTTTGATCGGTTGACAAAGGTATGCAGGTTATTAGCAGTTAGCATGTCATGGGCAGTGGATTGGTTGGCAAAGTTGTATGTTGAGAGAATTGTACCATTGCATGAGATACCAGTTACTATTGTTTCAGATAGGGATCCCAGGTTCACATCCAGTTTTTGGAGGAGTTTGCAGAGGGTTGTAGGCACGTAGTTGAGGTATAGTTCCGCATACCATCCCCAAACCGATGGACAAACTGAGAGGACAATTCAAACTATAGAAGATATGCTTCGAGCATGTTGTTTGGTTTGGGGAGGTGGATGGGAGCAACACCTTGGTATGGTTGAATTTGCCTACAACAATAGTTATCACACAAGCATCGGTATGGCACCGTATGAGGCACTTTATGGAAGACCCTGTAGGACACCACTGAATTGGCATCAAGTGGGTGAAAGGCAGGTAATGGGACCGGAATTGGTGCAACAATGTGCAAAAGTAGTCAAGTTTATTAAGGAGAAACTCCAAACGGCTCAAAGTAGACAAAAGAGCTACGCAGATGTTCGGCGTAGGCCCTTAAAGTTTGAGGTCGGAGAGTATGTATTTTTGAGAGTTTCCCCAACCAAAGGTGTTCTAAGGTTCAGTAGGAGGGGCAAGTTGAGCCCCAGGTTTTGGGGTCCATTCTAGATTTTAGAAAGGATCGGAGGACGACTTACAGTTGGAGCTTCCAGCAAACTTCATGGATGCTCATGGCATGTTTCACGTCTCAATGTTGAGAAAGTATATCCGAGATCCTTCTCAAATTGTTAGTTATCAGCGGGATGACTTGAAGCCGGATATCACCATGCCAGAGTATCCGGTGATGATCACAGGCAGGCAGCAGACACAGAGATTGACGAATAAAAACATTGAGCTAGTGAAAATCCGGTGGGAGAATAGGCAAGTGGTGAGGATACTTGGGAGTTAGCCAAAGAGATGTTCAAGACGTATCCGTATTTGTTTGAGTAATATTATTATTTTTTAGGTGATAGTTGTATGTGCTTTGAATTGTGTTTTACACTTATCTCTTTAATTTCAAGGACGAATTTTTTTTTAGGTGATAGTAATGTAATAACTGGTAAGTTCGGATCGAGGTCTACCAGTTTTGGAGGCCAATGTGTGGCCCATTGTTAGACCATGGAGGTCTATGTGAATTTTTACAGGTTTTCTTGGTCAGGTGGGAGGTAGGAGGGCTGGGCATTCCAGCCCAACCAAGCCTCTATCAGGTTCATTGAGATCGCGTCGTATTCAGATGACGCGATTCTCATGTGAACACGTCCGATTTCTTCAACGCGATTTGGAGTTAAAACACACTCTCTTGAGTGGACGCGTTCTCGCACTGTCGTTAGTTTAGTTGCGTCGGCAATGTCGGACGCGTTTCTAAACGGTTCGGGCAGATGCGACGTGATTTAAACCTATGTTGTTATGTGCTTCTTGCCCTTGGCCGAACAGTGCAACTGCACTGCTCAACTGGGGAAGATGTTACTGCGGCTGTGAAGGTGATTCTGGGCATTTTTCGTGCGTTTGAAGTCCGATTGGCGTAATTCCGGCGCGAGGATGAGCTTCAGAGCGCGAGGAATCCTCTAGTGGCGTTGGAATTGTGTCTTTTTCGTGGGTAGGGGACTTCACCCTATTTCTTCTACGTGTGAACTGTGTGATTAGAGAATAAGGGTGTGATTATGGGAATTGGCTTGAGCATGATGGGGAGTGTAACAGTACGATCGTTTGGATTCAGGTTTATCGGGTCTATGTGTGGTGCTCTTGACCAAGAGATGGTCAATGGGCTGTGTTTGGGTTTTCTGTGCACAGAGTGAGCAGTGTGGGCCGATATGCCAGCCCATTTGCACTACTGGTTCACTGTCTGGAATCACAGCGGAGGAAGGCGATGCGATTGTGAACGCGTCGGCCTTGCTGGACGTGATTTCAAGAACCACCTCTGTGACACGTGGCACGGGTTTCCGTTTGGCGTCGGACAGGGGGGACGCATTTAAAGGTTTAAACACGACGTCTACCCTGGATGCGATTTCGATCAGAGTGTTAAAAGCTTCATTTCGGCAGACAGAGTAGAGGATGCTCTGTCCGGCGCAGGGGAGGATGTTGTGGCATCCCTGATGGTGGTTTTTCCGGCGATCTCGACTTCCGGTGTGCCGTCAGTGAGGGGGTTTTGGTGTCTTCCAGCTGGTAGGGAGACTTCCTACCTTGTGTTACTGTTTTAAAGCATGTTTGGATTTGGGATTAAGGTTGGAGCATGTGTGAGTGGTGTGCTATGGTTTGGAATTGTGTTTACTGCTTTGAATTGAAGTTTGGTCAACGTATGTGTGGTTTCTCCCGTGTGGGAGTGTGGGGTTCGGTCTATGAATTGATGTCACAAACGAACTGAAGTCCGTCGGTTGTCCCCGTTGTGATTCGTTGAACGCGTCGCATCGCATCGACGCGTTCTGCTTTCCGATGTGTTTGTTAAGTCAGTTGTGAGGTTGCGACCTTATGGTCTGTCGTGTTAGTGTTAAACGCGGCGACAAGGTCAGACGCGACTATGGGTTGACCAAACGTTTGACTAGTTTTGGTCAAGTGGCTCCGTGTCGGGCCGACGCGACTTGGTCACATCGCTAAGGCCTATCACGACAGTGTTTTTAATAGCGTCTGGAAGGCTGATGCTAACACTGTCACAGCGCTTGGACCTGTCGCGACAAGGTTTGGAATGGCGTCCAACTGGTCGACGCGATTTGTAAGGCGTCGACTGTCTTCGACGCGTTTTGGCTTCTGTGGTCGTTCTGTGTTGGACGTTGGGCAGTGAAGGTCATGTATAGACCTAGCCCGGGTTTGTGGTTGTTCTTTAAAGGTTATTGTAAGGGTAATGTGTTAAGTGGCGTGTGTTGCCATGGAGGTCACGGGGTGACCAATGACAGGCAAGGTTGCGTTTCGATATTGATATGGTATGTTTATGATTTGTGTTAAGTATGTTAATGTATTAAGATAGGTGTTTAATGGTTAATGTGTATGTCGTTTGTATGCTTATGATTTATGTTAAGCATGCTTAAGTATTAAGATACGTGAATAATAGATAATGAGTATAAAGTGTAATGTGTGGTCTTGATGGTCATGTGATGACCCCATTAATGATCGGTTGTGTGTAGGATGGCTTGAGGGTCACAGGGTGACCGATGATAAGCCATTCCTTACACTCATGTACCGTGGGTTGTACATAAAGGTCTTATAAGTATGAATACCGTGGTTTTGTGTGCTTACTGAGTCTGTGGTCCGGCGCCTATTTCAGAATACCTCTCTAGTCGGTTACCCTAGCACCGGTGCTTAGGGCTTGTCCCGGTACTAGAGTACCATCGAGGTCTGTGTCGTCTTCCTGGACACCCTCCTCTTGCGTTGGAGTCGTACGTCCAGCTGAGGGGAAAGACGACAGGGGACAACAGCTTGTGTTTGTGTGTGTGTGGCCATTTGTAGCGCGCTCTTGGTTGGGGACGGACACCAGTAGTCGACACTGGTCCCCAGCTAGTCCTGTTCCAGTGCCTCACTTTAGGGTTCTCGGCTGGAGTTCCTAAATGTGTCAGGCTTGGGCCTGCAGGTGTATGACTTGTAGGTTGTGGTATTGGTTAGTCCTCCACTGTTCTTGGTTTGTTGTTGTAAGCACAGTTGACCTTTCCGTCCGTGACTGTAAGACTAGGGGAAGTTCTTGTGCTTTGTTGTCCGGGTTGGTACTGTTGGCCCTTTCGGTATGGCAGCAAGCTACCTAGAAGGGGGTGAATAGGTTTTTTTTTTTTTTGAAATCTGAAATAGAACTTAAACACAGAAATTAACACTTGAAGGTTGGTTAGTTTAGTGTGATAAAGAGTAGTAGTGCGGAAGCAAATAAACAATCACACAAAGGACACAAGGAATTTATCCTGTTCGGCCCTTCCCACATGGAAGTCCTACGTCCAGTCCCCAAGCAACCTCTTGGTTTCACTAACCGAAGGTACAGTCCCCCTCAAGGACACTACAACACCCTGGATACCCCACCAGGTCTTCTTCTCTTTCCCGGGCAAGAAGGCAGCCCACTTCTTTTCTAGGCTCAGAAGCAAACCTACTTCTTTTACAGGTTCAGAAGTAAACCTCCTGGAACAAACCCCAGTGCGGTTCTGCTAGACTTAACCCCCAGCTAGATCCTGTTGGTACAAACCCCAACAAGGTTCTGCTAGACACTAACCTCTAGCTAGGTTACACACTGTATACAGTCCTACAGCTGGACAAGGGTCTTTCTTAGAAAAAAGAACAAGACTGAGAGCTAATACAAGATGAACACTATGGACTTAGCTCACAGTCACAGACTCTCCCTCAAGATTACAATGAGCATAGGGAGAATGGAAGAGAAGAAGGCTTGAAGGCGATGAAGACTTCTGCTTGAAAGCTTCTGTAGATTTTGGCTCGAGCTCTTCTCTCTTTCTCTGAGTGTTTGTGGCGTGAAGGTTCTTCTCACAGTTGTACACTCCTTGAAGGATTTTCAGGAAGGCTCTTTTTTTTTTTTTGTTCTTCAGCAATGCTCCATCTTTTATATGAGCAGCTTTAGAATAGATCCGTTGAAGAGATCCGTTGGAGCTCTTCTAGTCGTTGCTGATCTTTCTCTTCATTTGTCTTAATCAGACTCTCTGGTGGTCTTCGAGATCTGTCAGCATAGAAGAGAGTGTTAGCATAAGAGAGTGTTTATAAGATATCAGTGCATGCTACTGTGTTTCTGCTAACATTCTGAAAATAGTAGTTCATATCTATTTGACAAGACTCTGAAATATGCATGCAGCTTTTTGTCAAAGATATTTGACTTTTCATTTAAGCGCCAAGGCAATTGTGTTTTTGAACAGAATCCATGAAGAAATCATTATGAGCATGACTTATGAAATCGTTATGTGAAGAGTCGTTGCTCATTTGTAAACAAATCGTTGAACAAATCGATGTGATCATTTATGAAATCGTTATGCAAGCAAATCGTTATGATCTCCTGAAGAAATCGTTGTGATCAATAAAGAATCGATGTGATCACTTATGAAATCGTTCTGAGATCAATTTCTTATCAATCGTTGCGAAGACAAATCGATGTGAGGGCAAATCGTTCCACTCACTTATCAAATCGTTATGAGACTGATTTCTTATCAAATCGTTGCGAAGGTAAATCGATGTGAGGGCAAATCGTTGCACTCACTTATCAAATCGTTATGAGACCGATTTCTTATCAAATCGTTGCGGTCACTTAGAAATCGTTATGAGACCGATTTCTTGGCACATTTGCATTTACTTAAAGAATCGTTATGGCTTCTAAAGAAATCGTTATAGTGCTTATAAAATCAATTAAAACCAAATCGATGTAGCGCTTATTATTTGGCACTTAAACTGAATCGATGTATATTGATTAAACATCGATTTATCATTTTAGTGCGCCATATTGCATCAATGAGAGACTTAGCATTTTGTTATGAGATTGATGCGACACAGATGAAACAAAAATTCAATAACATTTAATCAACAAAGATATACTAATTGAAATCATCATAAGTTTTTGTTATCACCAAAATACAAGGACAACTATAAAGTGGTTCAACAATCTCCCCCCTTTTTGGTAATGACAAAATTTATGCCATTTTCTGATAAAAATATATAAAGCATAGAGTTTACGAAAATTCACAGATAATGCATACCATGCATACTCTCCCCCTTTTTGTCACAAACCAAAAGGAAGGTTCTTACCATTGTATTCTCTCCCCTTTGTGAAAGAAATTCTTACCATTGAGGGGTTCAACAATGATTGACATAAATGAATAACTCCCCCTTAGTCTGTGCTCCCCCTGAATGAGAGACTCCACCTGAATGAAACTTGCAAATAATTGTTAGTAATAAAGACTAATTTAATTTTTGTGACTACTCTTTCTTCAGATGTGATTTGAATGAAGAGTCTATAGTCACTCCTGCCTTGAGCATCCTTGGTTTTTGATGCTCCAAGGCTAACCTGCAAGAAAATTACTCAAAGGTAGGTACCCAAATCCTTTTGGGTCCTTGATGGTTAGATGCATGAAAATATCCTTTAGGGATCCAAACTAAGTGCCTTGTTGTGCAGGTGTTTACAGTGTGTCCTAGTTTATTGCAATGAGAACAACAATGAATATAGATTGTTTTGTTTTCTTATTTTCTTTGTGCTGAGTTTTTAGAACGTGATTTCTGTAAACTTTTTCTTTTACAGGGGCCTTTTTTCTGGGGCATCTTGGTTTCTTTTACAAATTTTGGTAGTGGATATTTTCTGGAATCATGGCTTGTTTTCCTTTTTCTGGAGGTATGTATCCAAGCCCTTGTTTGTTATTTCTAGATTTTGATCCTTTTAAGCATAGGGCTAAAGATGTTTTCCCTTCAGTTAATTTTCTAACTGATTCTTTTAAATACATATTTCTTCAGTTAGAGTTTTTAATTTTTCTTCTAACTCTAACTTCTCATTATTCTTGCTTTTCAAATCTTCATTTAAAAGATAATTTTTATCTTTACATTCTTTTAATTGTTTCTCTAGTTGCTCCACTTCGGATTTAAGATCAGAATTGGTGTTTTCCAAGCAAGTAGAGTTGTTTTTCAGATTTTTTAGTTCTTTTACACCCCCTTATATTTTTCATACAGTTCATTAAAGACTTCTTCTAAGTCTTCTGATTCTGACCCTGAATCTGTGCAAGAATTAAAAAATGAGTCAGAATGTACCTCATCTAGTCCCACCATGAGGGCTAGATTTACCTGCTCCTTTTCGGATCTGAGCTTGTGACCTCATCATTTTCCCAAGCAGCTGCCATGCCTCTTCTTTTAAATTTCTTGTGCTGCTTCTTGGGCTTCTCGGTTTGACTAGTCTTCTTGAGTCTTGGACAATCCGTCTCAGATGCCCAGGTTTTCTGCATTCATAGCATACTGTTTCTTTCTCCTTTTTCTCTCTTTCTTTGGATTCTTCTTGATCTGTTTTTCTTCTTCTTTAAAATCTTCTGAAGCTTGTACAATACTTCATTAGCATCATTATCTTCAGAATCTGCATTTTGGGAACTAGAAGAGGAAGAGGTGGAAGGAGCAGCTACAACCTTAAGAGCATCAGTACATTCTTCTTAGATGAGCTTTCATACAATCGCTCCATATTTATTTCATGTGCCATGAGAGAACCTATTAATTATCAATTGACAATTTGGTTAATCATGGGCCTCTTAATAGCAGTTACTTTAGGTGTCCATGAAATAGTTAAGGACCTAAGTATTTTTCTAACGGTTTCTTCATTAGAAAGAATTTTTCCAAGAGAATTTAAACCTACTACTATGCTTGAAAATCTATTATACATAGTAGTGATATTTTCGTTTTGAAGCATTTTAAATTGTTCGTATTGTGAAACAGAGAATCTATCCTAGTTTGTTTCACTTTATCTGTTCCTTCATAAGTTATCTACAGCTTATCCCATATTTCTTTGGCAGATTTACAAGCAGATACTCTACTAATTCCTTTTTAGATAAAGCACAACATAAAAAGTTCGTAGCTTTAAATTTAGGGCTAATTTATGCTTATCTGCTGCTGTAATAGCAGTAGTGCCTTCAGCAGGAACAATAACAAAATCACCTACCTCAATTACCTACCTACCCAGATCAAAGTCTGTGCCTCGAATGAAGCATTCCATTCTCATCTTCCAGTATTGGTAGTCCTCTCCATCAAAGAATGGAGGTCTGGTGACTGATTGCCACTTGTTGGCCCTTCAGCATATCCTTGAGCTGCCATGGATCTTTGCTCTAAGATCGTTGGATCTTCTTGAAAGTTCAGAGACCCGCTCTGATACCACTTGTTGGCCCTTTCGGTATGGCAGCAAGCTAGCCTAGAAGGGGGTGAATAGGTTTTTTTTTTTGAAATCTGAAAGAACTTAACACAGAATTAACACTTGAAGGTTTGGTTAGTTTAGTGTGATAAAGAGTAGTAGTGCGGAAGCAAATAAACAATCACACAAAGGACACAAGGAATTTATCCTGGTTCGGCCCTTCCCACATGGAAGTCCTACGTCCAGTCCCCAAGCAACCTCTTGGGATTTCACTAACCGAAGGTACAGTCCCCCTCAAGGACACTACAACACCCTGGATACCCCACCAGGTCTTCTTCTCTTTCCGGGCAAGAAGGCAGCCCACTTCTTTTCTAGGCTCAGAAGCAAACCTACTTCTTTTACAGGTTCAGAAGTAAACCTCCTGGAACAAACCCCAGTGCGGTTCTGCTAGACTTAAACCCCCAGCTAGGTCCTGTTGGTACAAACCCCAACAAGGTTCTGCTAGACACTAACCTCTAGCTAGGTTACACACTGTATACAGTCCTACAGCTGGACAAGGGTCTTTCTTAGAAAAGAAAGAAGACTGAGAGCTAATACAAGATGAACACTATGGACTTAGCTCACAGTCACAGACTCTCCCTCAAGATTACAATGAGCATAGGGAGAATGGAAGAGAGAAGGCTTGAAGGCGATGAAGACTTCTGCTTGAAAGCTTCTGTAGATTTTGGCTCGAGCTCTTCTCTCTTTCTCTGAGTGTTTGTGGCATGAAGGTTCTTCTCACAGTTGTACACTCCTTGAAGGATTTTCAGGAAGGCTCTTTTTTTTTTTTTTGTTCTCAGCAATGCTCCATCTTTTATATGAGCAGCTTTAGAATAGATCCGTTGAAGAGATCCGTTGGAGCTCTTCTAGTCGTTGCTGATCTTTCTCTTCATTTGTCTTAATCAGACTCTGGTGGTCTTCGAGATCTGTCAGCATAGAAGAGAGTGTTAGCATAAGAGAGTGTTTATAAGATATAGTGCATGCTACTGTGTTTCTGCTAACATTCTGAAAATAGTAGTTCATATCTATTTGACAAGACTCTGAAATATGCATGCAACTTTTTGTCAGAAGATATTTGACTTTCATTTAAGCGCCAAAGGTAATCTGTGTTTGAACAGAATCCATGAAGAAATCGTTATGAGCATGACTTATGAAATCGTTATGTGAAGAGTCGTTGCTCATTTGTAAACAATCGCTGAACAAATCGATGTGATCATTTATGAAATCGTTATGCAAGCAAATCGTTATGATCTCCTGAAGAAATCGTTGTGATCAATAAAGAAATCGATGTGATCACTTATGAAATCGTTCTGAGATCAATTTCTTATCAAATCATTGCGAAGGCAAATCGATGTGAGGGCAAATCGTTCCACTCACTTATCAAATCGTTATAAGACCGATTTCTTATCAAATCGTTGCGAAGGCAAATCGATGTGAGGGCAAATCGTTGCACTCACTTATCAAATCGTTATGAGACCGATTTCTTATCAATAGTTGCGGTCACTTAGAAATCGTTATGAGACCGATTTCTTGGCACATTGTTGCATTTACTTAAAGAATCGTTATGGCTTCTAAAGAAATCGTTATAGCGCTTATAAAATCAATTAAAACCAATCGATGTAGCGCTTATTAATTTGGCACTTAAACTGAAATCGATGTATATTGATTAAATATCTATTTTATCATTTTAGTGCGCCATATTGCATCAATGAGAGACTTAGCATTTTGTTATGAGATTGATGCGACACAGATGAAACAAAATATTCAATAACATTTAATCAACAAAGATATACTAATTGAAATCATCATAAGTTTTGTTATCACCAAAATACAAGGACAACTATAAAGTGGTTCAACAGATACTGGCGTCATGAACCAGTAGTCTGTTCCCGTGTGGTGGCGTCGTCTCCGTACCGACTCGTGTTTGACCAGTGGTTGTGGTTTATGTGTGAACCGTTGGTTAAGGTTATAATCGTGAAACCGTTAACCGTTGTGGTGTGCCCTGGAGGTGGCACGGTTCTGTGGTTCAGTGTTGTACCTCGTGGTAGCAGGTACATGTACCCCTTGTGGGTAGAGTTGTGTTGTGATGGTACGTGAGTCCCGACCTCAGCTGGTGTTGAGGTGAGACCGTGCGTACTGTGGAGGTCTTGTGGTATGACTCTCCACACGTTGTGTGTTATTTATATTTGTACCGTGTATTTCTAGCTATGGTTTGGTATGTGGGTGTTGACTGGTCGTTGCCATACCCGATGTTTTGTGTGGCTGGTTTGCCTATGAGACTGTAGCCTAGGCAGTGCTCTGCCGGTGAGGCTTATGGTCGAGGTGGTTTGGTTGTAGGGCGGACTAGCGATGTTAAGCTAGTCCTGTGTTTTCCCTTTACCTTTCGAGGACCGAGTTATCCGGTGTGTTATGATTAGTTGTGGTTTAACATGCTTGTGTGTGCATGTTATACTTCGGTTGCCGGTGTTTCTAGTGAGACCCTTTGGGGTTGAGGTCTCTTCGTGTGGTTGTTGTTTCTTTGTGGGAGGTCCCTACTGAGCTAGTAACTTGTTGAGGCTCACTCCCTTACAGTCTGTTTCAGGTGTTAGCCGACTTTGGCGTGGTTTTGTAGGAGTAGTGCAGACTTGTACCACCAGTAGTAGAGTAGTTGAGTCGTTTGAGCTTGTGCTCTCTCGGGGTATGCACCATGTAGTTGTACTCTTTATTTGGACATGTAGTATTGTAATTGTGGACTATTGTACATTGTGGTTTACAGTTATAAACACTTGTACTTTCTTGTGTTATATACTATAATTGTGGTCTTTTATATTCTTACTGGACACGTGTTAGTGATATCCCTTGCGAGACTCCAGTCTGATCACGGGAGGTGGATCTGGATATGGACCCTTATTGGGTATAAATATCCAGGGCCGTTACAGTTGGTATCAGAGCATGGTCTAGTTAGAATATGAAAAGACATTGAAGGTACAATGTCCCAATATATGGATTAATGTCCACTTCTGGTAGTAAGTCTGCAGTTTTACGTGATTTAAAATGTTTTCACGTAAGGTTTTTGTTATGTGAATTATATATGCTGGTTAGGCAGTTGTTGGTAGTAGCAGAAAAGGATGTGGTTAGAAGAAATGCAGACTGTGAAAAGTGAATAAATATGAAAAGGTTGTGTGTAAACCTAGCAGATGTTAGAAATGGCAGAAAAATGGTAAGATTAGAGATATAAATTGAGTGGATACTTAGTGTGACAAGGGCAAAGGCAGTTGAGTTACTTAAGAATTCGCAGCATGAAGCTAGAAAGATTAGTGATTTCATATATGAAATTTGATAAGAATGTTTTAGTGAAAAATAGAAATGGGCAAAGATAGAGATAAGTAAGCTATGATGGAATAGCAGAAGAATTAGAGTTGGAATGAGAAATAGAGTTATGTATAATTAAAGAACCTCAGCAGAGTGAACTTTGTGTTGAGATTTGCGCTAGATAATATAATGGAATAGTTTGGTGAACAGTGTGATTAAGATGTAAAGGAAGATTTGTGATAAATGTATAAAGTGGATCAGCCCTAGATGAGAAAATGATAGCAGAGGAGTAATAGTTGTGGCAGCCATACTACATTGGTGTGTGTGATTAGCATTGGTTGCACCCGCGGGTTTGGGAATAAGAAGTTGCTATGAATAGTGTTGGTATAAAGAAATTGTGATAATAAAGATTTGCATAAGAAGGTGCCGAGGTGAATAGCTGAGCAAAGAAAGAGTAAATAGGGATCAATGCACAGTAAAGTTCTTCTGAGAATTTAAAAGGAAAGATGTATGCGTGGTAGACGATAATTTGTGGAGGTTCTGTGGAAGACTTTATTGAAGACTGTAGAATTAGTAATGCCTAGAAGTTGTATTTGGTTACAGAATCAGGCTGAGTAGATTATGGAATTTGAAAGAGATATGTTAGAGTCTGGCTGGGGCAGAACATGAATGAAAAGAAGATTAGATCGTAATAAGAATTACAGTGTGAAGGATGTATTGAAGCTAGCCAGTTAGTAAAGTGCTTCAGAGGAAAACACCGCGGTTGTAATATTGGTAGTTGGTAGAATATGGACCAGGAAAAAGAAAGAGAATGGAAGCAGATGATTGAGGAAATAATCAGGAAAGGATTTACAGGTTAGTATATAGAAAATGAAATTTTAAATTGAGCAGAGATATTTGTGGATATATTTCTGAAGTAATGTAAAAAAGAAAGAAAATGGTGATTAGTTAAGTAAGGAAAAAGATTTAAGAAAATGTGATATTTGTGTGCAAAAGAGTTAGTCAAGAGAAGTATGGAATTTGTTGCCCAGCTAGCAAGCCCAGAGGGGGGGTGAATGGGTCTTTTAAAAAACAATTGGTCAACTAATACCTGTTCACAAAAACATTCACACCACACACACTTCGATTGCAGTTAGTGTTAGTAAAGAAATGAATGCAAAGATAAGCACATACACACTGCATGAAGATTTACCTGGTTCGAACCTCCTCTCCACAGGAGTCCTACGTCCAGTCCCTGAGCAACAACTCAGGATTTCACTAACAAGGGTACAGTTCCCTTAGGACACTACAACACCCAGCACCCCAGCTGGTCTTCCTTCACACGAAGGGAACAACACCCTGGAACCCACCAGGTCTTCCTTCACACGAAGGGACAACACCCTGGAACCCACCAGTTCTTCCTTCACATGAAGGGAACAACACAGAAAAGTGTTCAGGGATGAAGCCCCTAGATCAAGCTTATAGAGCACAACTTGATCTGATGCTAATACTGAGAAGAAAAGATCTACACAAAGAACTCTTCTCAAAACTAAAGGCTCTCTCACAGATCTACACTTAGCACAGAGAGCAAGAGCTAGAACAGATGGGATTCTTGCTTCGCTCTTCGAACTCATAGAAGGTTGTAAGCGCTGTATCACAGTTGTTTTTAATATGGAGCTTCAATCTTCTATTTATATTTACTAGTTTGGCTTGTTTGTTTTTGTTTTTATTTCCTGTGCTCAAGACTTATAGAAATTCGTTATAATTGTTTTGTTAATCACCAAAATAGATAAGTAATTTGTTTAAAATACCTGGGACAATTGGATCATCAATCTCCCCCTTTTTGGTGATGACAAAACATAGCATTAAACAAAGATGTTCTGAAATAACAATTTAGAAATCAAACTATTGACATTTCGGAATCATAAGAGATGTATTTCAGAAGTGCTATAGTTCTCCCCCTTTTTGTCATTTAAGCAAAAGATAAAGTATTAAGACAAAGAAAGAGAGAAAAGACAAATGAGAGAACACAAAATGATTTGATTATTCTTGTTGGGGTATAGGGAGATAGAAAGCAGGAGACAAAAGAGAGGCATAATGGGAAATAATTTCCCAAGCCTTTTCTTCCTACTGCTCAAAAAACAACTTGAAACCCCAGAGAAAGAGAATAAGTTGGTCCCATGGTGGGAGCCATCCTTCTTAGATAAGAACCAACTGCTCATCAAGGAAGTCAGCATAACGATCTCTGTCAAAGGAGGTTTTAAAAAAGTTGACCTTCCCAAAACTAGCATAGCAAGAACTGATATATATTGATAGGGTAGAAGATTTGCTTGTGCTTCAGTTCCTGGCGCATGGCTACATAGACCTTGTATCTTTCAACCCAAGTTTGAAAGGGATCATTGACAAGTGAATGGAGTTCATGTCCAGAAATGTAGCAGCTGACACTGGAGGATTGCCTTCCCTAGCTTGAGATGCATTACATCAGTGAGTTGCTATGCTGAAAGGGGATAGAACCGGATCCAATCTGCAGGAGAGAGTCTTTCACATTCTGACAGGGCTGGAGCAAGACATCAGCACTGACATGGCCCTGGTGACCAAAAATCTGTGTGGAAAGCAACCAGATCCCTTCTGCACTTTGATTCTGCCCATAACTCTGGAAAAACGCTCAAAAATAATTGAGCCAACAAGGAATCCATGATCAGAGAATGAAGAGGGGGAAGAAAGGTAGAATCAGGGAGCTGGAGGGTTGCAAAATCAACTTGGATGGCTTCAGTGTGAGCTCCATCTGGTCCAAGTGCTCTAACGCCTGCTTGAACTGACCCACTGAATCTCAAGGAGACGATGAAGATACTGGTAGTCATTGAACATTTTAAAGTGCGGATCATCTTGATCTCCTTTTGAATGAAGGGAGCCCAGGTGTCCTCGTGAAGGATCAGGAACCATTCGGATAATGTCAGGGAATGGTCCCTGGGGGGGAACCTGGCAGATCTAGCAAGAAGGAATTTATTGTACAGAGCTTTATGCCCCGAGCCCACTGCTCTTTAGCTTGGGATTGGCTAGAGAGAAGATTTTGGATTTATGAATTTAGAAAGAGAAGTATAAGGTAAAATGACATTAAGATGATCGGTAAGATCTAGATGAGGGAGATTTAAAATAGAAGCAAAAACAACCTTTTGGAGGAATTCTCTGTAAAAGGGTTTATTTTGGTGTCCACTGCCAGAGAAAACCATAAAGGGGGATAACAAAGATTAGAGGATTTAGAGGAAGTAGAGGTGACTTTGCGTTTCTTGTGAACAGGACTAGAAGAGTCTGTTCTATGAACATGTTCTCCACCTTCAGAACAGATCGGAGAATGGCTTCCTCAAACTCATCTTTGATGGCCCCAAGAAAGGGACCATCAACCTGAGCATCTCCGGAATAATTGTAATAAAGGAGGGAGGAGGAGTAGGATGAAGAAAAGAATGTGAGGTAGAAGGAGGTATATCTGTTGGTCCTAAAGAAGAGGGACCAGAGGATGAGGAGGCTCCAGCTGATGAGGAGGCTGGAGGGATGTGAGTGGAGGAGACAGGGGATGAAGGGGAGTGTGAAGGAAATGGAGTAGGTGAGAGATGTTTCTGGGTAGTGGTTGTTTGAAAGTAGGTGAGCTGGTGGTGCTGTTGAGGATGAGGGTGGAGAAGGAAGGGCTGGTGTCTGAATGGGTGAAGGAGCTGGGGGCTATGGAGCAACAACTTCTTCTTTTGCCTGAATCTGCTCAGACTCAGTCTCCACTGGCCCGGGTGGCCCTAACATTTCCTCAACTGGCCCTGTTGGCCCTTCAGCTGATGGCCCTGTTGGCCGAGGAGCTTCTTCAACAACAGATGCCCGGATGGCCCTGACTCTTATGCAGGCACAAACCCTGATGGTCTAGGAACATCTTCTTCAGCTCCCTCAGAGGGCTGAGGAGCAGTGGTGGAGGAGCAGGAGGTGCTGGTGCTCTTACCTCCTTGAAAAAATCTGAAAGCATAGTCTTCATGCTCCCTAATTCTTTATTAAACCATCTGATAGCATTCTTTACCTGAGACAACTCTTTTGCTGCGATGCCTGGCTCATAAAGATTGAGTTGACATTTGATTGCACAGAGCATAGTATTTCACCTTGGGCATCCAATCTCTCTATCACAGGCTTCAGATTTATAACAATTTTCTGTCTCTGTGGCCTCTGATGAGGAGCATCCGTAAGGAGAGGAATATCTGAAGCAACTTCCTTTCCTTTCTCCCAGCCTTGTCCACTGGTTCCTGTTGATCAACATGATCATCTTGCTCATCTGAATCTGAGGAACTGGCGGTTTCTCCTTCTCTGAATGGATTTTCTGGGGGTTTTCAGTTCTCTCCCCTGAGGCTCACTTTCCTTCTCACCCAAAATCTCACCTTCATAGGGGCATCCTCCATGGAATATCATCATGGACAGCTGCTATTTGTTCCTCCTGGATAGGAGGATCTTCCATCTGAATATCATTGTGGCAGGATGCCACAACCTCATTTTCTTGATTTTGCTCCCCCTAAGTAGGAGCATCTTCCATTTGATCTTCTTCAATAGTAATTTCTTGCTCCCCCTGAATGGGAGCATCCTCCATAACTACTTCTTTAGTGTGGCCTGATGCCACAGCTTCTTCTTTCTTGCTAGCAACCTCTTCCACATCTTGAGTGCTTGGAATGGACTCAAGTGCTCTTCGGAGGACTGACCCTATCCTAGAAGAAGGAGGGGCAATCTCTTGAAATTCTTCTACAGGCACGAGGTGCTCTAGAGGAATATCCTCTATCCTTCTGTCACTGGGACTGATTTCCTCAACAATTTCTTGAATAAAATCTGCTGCTTGCTCTTCTGCTGGTGCTGCTGCCTGTTCTGCTGACTTCTCCTGAACAAGTTGAGATTCTCCCCTGGCACTTTCTGGATCAATTGGAGCATCAGGTACTGCTGCTGTTGGAGCTTCTGGAATTTCTTCTTGAACCTTTGCTGCTACTGTTGCTGATTCCTCTTGATTCAATAGAACTGCAGCCTCTCCTACCTCTTCCTGGACTTCTTGGGCTTCGCCAATTATGGCCTCACCCTCAGCACAAAGTCTTGGTCCATACACCATTTATCACAGAAAACCACTTTTCCTTAAATTTCTGCTGCGGATAGCTTGCCCCATCTTCTCTACTACTGCCCCAGACAAATTTATGCCAAAATGTTTGAATACTTTAGTGAGCAGATGGGCATATGGCAGAGACACATTTAATTTGCTCTTTGTGTCCCATATCTGAGCATGAGCAAACTTCATTCGCTCCAAATAACTTCAGCCATGTTTATCTCCTTGTTCTGGATGGCCCAGAACATCATGTCCGAATCAGCTTTGGTGCATGTGGAGAATGTAGCACTCCTTGAACCAAGATTTGACAAACTATAAAGTGCAATAGACGGTTGAATGCATTCATCTAATTAATATCAAGTTTCCATCCTTCAACCGAAACTCGGGACCTACAATCCCTAGACCCTTTGCCTGGGTATCCACAGTGTGAATCCCACTGCGACCAGTGGTGCAAACACCAAATAGAGACCTCAAAAGCTCATGATCGATTCTAATCTGGGTACCTTTGACAGATGATGTCAAGGACCCGTCCGCCTCAGTTCTCAAGCAAACATAGAAAGCTTTCACCAAATCTGGATAGCTTACCTCAGAGAAAGTTGCAATTTCCATCCACTTCATCCTTTCCATAGCTGCCACGATGCTGTGCATCCCATTCTTTTCCAAGTCTGCAATATCTACTGCCTTGTTTCCACAGAGCTTCGTCTTCACAAAGTGAACCTTTCCTGCTGCTCTCGCTGTGAGAACTCGGCTCCATAGCCCCCAACACTGCCAGAAACAACAGGTGCGGCCATGGATTTGAATGGAGAAGTTTCTGGAAGATTAGAGTGAGGAGAGGAGCAGAAACCCTCAAGGAATTTCTCGCGGGAAGGAGTTTTGGATCTTGAAATCTCGAGAGTCGATGCCGGAGTCGATAGGGTATCGCCTCAGGCAGGAAGAAGGAGAGGAAGAGGGGATGTGAATCGTTACCACATGGATTTCGGGTGTATCAAAGGAATAATGACTTTTTCGAAACGGAGGCGCTTTGATGCAGAAAACGACAAAACGACCAGTTCGATAGGAATAAAAGCTTATAAAAGCGAATCGCCAGAAATGACCAAAATTTTTGTGGAAATTTGCTTAAATTCAGGGAGGAAAAATAATTAACACTCTGATAATTTATATTTCAGTTTTATACAGATAATCTTTCACAATTTGCACATGCCTAATTCCTTCTAAGAGATGTAAACCTCTCTTCAGGTAAGGCCTTTGTGAAGATATCTGCTAACTGATTATTTGTATCAATAAATGAAATATCTATGTTGCCATTAGCTACATGATCACGAATAAAATGATATCTAACCTCAATGTGTTTTGTCCTTGAATGCTGTACTGGATTCTTGGTGAGATTTATGGCACTGGTGTTGTCGCATAATAAGGGGATTGCCTTGATATGTAGCCCATAATCCTCAAGTTGCTGTTTGATCCATAGAAGTTGTGTACAACAGCTTCCAGCAGCCACGTACTCAGCTTCAGCTGTAGACAGTGCTACTGAATTTTGCTTCTTTGAGGACCATGATATCAGACATCCTGCAAGAAATTGACAACAGCCACTGGTGCTTTTTCTATCGATTTTGCATCCAGCGTAGTCAGCATCAGAGTATCCTACCAAATTAATTTGACATGATTTTGGATACCATAAACCTAAGTCATGAGTTTTGGCTAAATATCTGAAAATTCTTTTAACACTAATTAGGTGAGATTCCTTAGGGTCTGCCTGATACCTAGCACACATGCATACGCTAAACAATATATCAGGTCTACTGGCAGTTAAGTAAAGTAATGAACCTATCATACCTCTGTAGATCTTTTGATCTATCTTCTTACCATCCTTGTCACTGTCCATCCTTGTTGATGTGCTCATAGGTGTTGACAGTGGCTTGGCATTATCGAACCCAAACTTCTTTAAGAGTTCTTTGATGTACTTAGCTTGACAGATGTGGATGCCTTCCTTTCCTTGTTTGATTTGCAGTCCAAGGAAGTAGTTAAGCTCCCCCATCATGCTCATTTCGAATTCTCCCTGCATAAGCTTCTCAAAATACTTGCAAAGAGATTCGTCAGTAGAACCAAATATTATATCATCAACATATATTTGAACAAGCAGAATATGTTTGACCTTAGATTTGACAAATAATGTACTATCTACTTGACCTCTAGTGAAACCATGGTCTAATAGAAATGAGCTAAGCCTTTCATACCAGGCCCTAGGTGCTTGTTTTAAACCATATAAAGCTTTGTGCAACTTAAAAACATGATTGGGAAAATCAATATCATCAAAACCTGGAGGTTGTTCTACATAAACTTCCTCCTTAATAAAACCGTTTAGAAAAGCAGACTTCACATCCATTTGAAATAATTTAAATCTAATGCAGATGCATATGCAAGTAAATCCTAATAGCCTCAAGTCTAGCTACAGGTGCATAGGTTTCATCGAAATCGATGCCTTCCTCTTGGGAATAGCCTTGAGCAACCAATCTGGCCTTGTTTCTTAGAATCACACCAGCTTCATCCAATTTGTTTCTGAACACCCATTTGGTGCCAACTACTGAATGATCTGATGGTCTAGGAACAAGTGACCATACATGGTTTCTCTTGAACTGATTCAGTTCATCTTGCATGCCAAATCCAAGATTCATCAGTGAGAGCTTCATTGACTGTCCTAGGCTCTATTTGTGAAACAAAAACTAGGTAATCGCATGGGATTACATTACCTCTTGTTCTTACCCTACTACAGTTGGATCACCAATGATGTTTTCAGGTGGGTGATCTTTCTTGTATCTCCATTCCTTTGGAAGGTTTTCATGTGGAATATCCTTCTGTTGCAAGTCTTCCAGAGGTGGATCCTCCTTGTCCTCAATTGATGTATTCCTTAGTTTCTTGGACAATTTCTGTTTCATCAATGTCGCTATCTTCTTCCTCTCTCAAGGAAGAGTTAGTCTCATCAAAATAATGTGCACAGATTGCTCAATTAACAGTGTACGTTTATTAAATACCCTGTAACCTTTAGGTTTAGAAGCATACCCATGAAGATGCCTTCATCTGATTTGGCATCTAACTTACCAATTTTCTTTGCTGTTGTTGTGGATGAAACATGGACATCCGAATGTCCTGAAATGACTTTTTTCGGCTTCTTTCCCTTGTACAATTCATATGCTGTCTTCTTTTTAGTATGGGCTTGATCATTACTCTGTTAATAATGTAACTTGCTGTGTTAACTACTTCAGCCCAAAAATATCTTGGCAGATCATATTCTGACAACATCGTCCTTGCCATATCCAAGAGAGTTCTGTTCTTTCTCTCAGCAACTCCATTTTGCTGTGGTGTCCTTGGTGCTGAGAAATTGTGCTCAATCCCATGGTCATCACAAAATTTTGCAAAATTTTCATTTTGGAACTCTCCTCCATGATCTGACCGGATTCCAACGATGCAGTACTTCTTATCCTTTTGTATTTTCTTGCTGAAGCTCACAAAACTATCAAACGTATCATCTTTGTGCTCCAAGAATGAAACCCATGTGAATCTGGAATAGTCATCTACTATAACAAATCCAAAATTCTTTCCTCCAAGACTTGTGGTCCTCATTGGCCCAAATAAGTCCATGTGAAGGAGTTCTAAGGGTTTAGAGGTGGTTACCACAGACTTTGACTTGAAGGAACTCTTGGTATGCTTTCCTTTCGCACATGGTCTGCATACACCATTCATTTTTGTGCTGACTTTTGGTAGACCTTCCACCAGGCTTCTCTTGATCAACTTTCTCATGCCATCCAGACTGCAGTGGCCTAATCTTCTGTGCCACAGCTCAGTTGACTGCTCTTTGTTTGCTGCTAAACAGATATCCTGACCTTTTAAATCTTCAAGGTAGAGTACGTACAGGTTCTTTTCTCTGTTGGCTTCAAAGATAACCTCTCCATCTTTCATAATGCTGCACTTTGACTCTTGGAATTTGATTTGATGTCCTTTGTCGCACAGCTGGCTGATGCTGATGAGGTTGTGCTTCAGTCCTCTAACACATAGTACATCTTCAATAACTGTTTTGCCTTTGCTGCTCACTGATCCACTGCCGATTAAAGTTCCCTTTCCATTGTCTCCATAGGTGACTGTGCCCTCTTCAGCTTCGAGGTGAGAGAACAACTTTTTATTTCTAGACATATGCCTTGAGCACCCGCTGTCCAGGTACTTTTGATGCTCGAAGGCTTCCCTGAAATAGAGACACTAAGCTTTAGGTACCCAAGTTCTTTTGGGTCCTTGCTGGTTAGTATCATCATCTTTCCTTTTTGATTATCCAAACCTTAGTTGGTTTGTTTTCTTTGTTATGTATCCACTTTTGTTGTTGTTTGTATTTAGTTACAGATACTTGATGTGTCCTATTTGTTACTGTGACTGCAACATGTTTTAGACTTTTCAGTGGTATGTTTGAAGTTGACTTATATGCTGTCTTGTTCAGGTGTAAACTTAGGAGTTGGATATACTTTTGGATAAATTATTGTTTCTCCATTTATCTGGGGTGTGTAACCTACTCCATGCTTCTTTTTACCTGACCGTCTAGCACCTTTTAATATTAAGGAATTTTTACCATTAGTAATTTTTCTAACGTACTTGATAATTTTTCATTTTCTTCTGTTAGTGTTTTGATTTCCTTTTTAATTCGTCTGAACTTTCTTGTTTCTCTAGTTTGATTATTTGTTTATTTTTATCTTTTAGATCTTCGCATAGCAACTCATTTCTTCTCTTAAGTTCATTAACCTGCTTATGTAGTTGTTCATTTTCTGATTTTAAATCTGAATTAGTATTCTCTAGACATGCAATGTTTTTCTTGCTAGCTTTTAGTAGTTTAGATACTTCTTTATATTTACTATATAACTCAATAAAAGCTTCTTCTAAGTCATCAGAATCTAATCATTACATGAATCAAAAGATGAGTCAGAAGTTACCTTTTCTTCTGTGTTGGCCATGAAAGCCAAGTTAGCTTCTTCTTCTTCCTCACTTCTTAGCTTGACTGACTTGTTGTCCGAGTCGCTGCTGTTGCTCCAAGCTGCTGCCATTGCTTTCTTCTTATATCTCCTGAACTTCTTGGAACTGTCTTTCTTTTTGAATTCAGTTTCTTGAGCTTCAGACATTCTGCTTTGATATCTCTGGCTTCTTACATTCATAGCATATGGGCTCACCTTTCTTTGAGTCATTTCCTTCTATCTTCTTAAACTCCTTATTTTTCTTGAAATATCTTTTGATGGACTGATATCTTTTCTTTTTGGCTAAGATTCGTTGAAGCCTCCTAGATAGCATATCTTCTTCGTCTTCACTGTCTTCATTGCTGGCTTCGTCTTCAGAATGTTCCTCAGAGCTGCCTTCTGCTGCTTTGAGAGCATTTGTGTGCTTCTTCCTACTAGATGATTCTCCTAATCTCTCCATGTTTATCTCATGGGCCATGAGAGACCCAATGAGCTTTTCTAATGAGATCCTTTTCAAGTCATTGGCTTCTTCTATAGCTGTTACCTTGGGAGTCCAAGAAGATGGTAGAGATCTAAGGATTTTCCTTACCATGTCTCCCATCTCATAGCTTTTTCCTAATCCTGCTAACCCGTTGGTGATGTCTATAAATCTGTTGAACATCTGTGTAATGGTTTCTCCTAACTGTATCTGGAATCTCTCGTACTGTGTCACCAGAATGTCTATTTTGGTTTCCTTTACTTTGTCAGTACCTTCGTATGTGATTCTTAGCTTCTCCACATCTCCATTGTTGATTTGCAGGCTGAAACTCGATTAAATTCTTTCTTGCTAAGTGCACAACATAATATGCTCTTAGCTTTGCAGTTGAGAGAATCTTCTTTCTATCATCTTCTGTCCATTTGTCCTTCTCGTTGGTGACTAGAAGGTCTCCTTCTTCTACAATTGACCAGATTTGAAAGTTGAAACCTTGTAGGAAGTATTCCATTCTTGTTTTCAAGTAGGTGTAATCTTCTCCATCGAACAGCGGTGGCCTGTTGACTGACTGACCTTCGAGTGACCTTGGGCTGCCATTTGATCTTTTCTCTTCAGATCGTTGGATCTTTTTCTTTGTCGAAGAACCTGTCTTTGATACCACTTGTTGCCCAGCTAGCAAGCCCAGAGGGGGGTGAATGGGTCTTTTAAAAAACAATTGGTC
>JACBKR010003567.1:0-28712 GCA_014218235.1 Colocasia esculenta
AAGATATTTTACCATGGGTTCCCATGTCATGAATTTATTTTTTATGCTTAAAGTAAAATCCTACATATTGAAAAGTGAAAACGCACATCCCGAATGGCCGAATCCCAATTCCCACACTCTTATTGTATGATATATGTGAACTTATGTCATCCATAGATGAGACTTGAGAATGTATGCAATTATCTATGCTCCTTGAGGAATTATCTATGTGAACCTATGTGATCCACACTTTTATGTTATCCTGATCTCCCGAGATCTTACCGAGATCTCTCCGAGATCTCTTCTCTTTGACCCTCCAGAGATGAAACTGAGATCCAATATGGCAGACATTTAGCATAGCAAGTAAAACAACAAAAGGAAAACATTTAAATTCAAAGGATATGAGCGTCTCAAAGACAATGGAGCATGAAACTTTAAGCCAAACAGTTTCTCTCTCAGTTCTTAAGGAAATAAATCACCTCTCCAATATTTAAAAAGCAGGAGCTTGGAATCAAGTTCATAGTCTTTTCACAATTGAAGTCATGCCGATAATGGAGATCTAATAATTCCGACCCTCGACTAAGGATATCCATGAATTTTCAGGGTTTTTGCTACAGTTCTCGGAAAAAGATGGTTATCCTGATTGCGGCCTGCCTATCACAGCATGATGAAGAAAACATCATTTAAGCAAAAACTGGTTAACTCACCAGAATAGCTGTCAGATTTCCTTTATATGATTCTATTCATTCCACCAGTAAGCGCACAGAGCAGGTCTCCACGTGCGCGTGTGTTCTCTGTGTGTGCTTTTCTTTTTTTCCTGTTTTCTTCATTTTTCTGATGGGTCTTGGGGGCAGTTCAGGGTTGTTCCACAGCTTGCCAAATAATACAGATTTGGGTTACCGGTATAGCAAATCAAACATCAAAATGTGCTACCTAAATATCCTTCTCACTTCTAAAAGTATAATAAAGTGACTGTTTTTGGAAACCAGCATAAGTTGTAAATCGTTAAGCAACAAGCCCAACACAAAACAAAGATCAACTATTAAATAGCATAAACAAGTTTAACACAATTTTTTGGCTGAAAACAAAATTTCTGCTTTGTTGCATCAACAAGCACTC
This sequence comes from Colocasia esculenta, assembly GCA_014218235.1. NCBI lineage: Eukaryota > Viridiplantae > Streptophyta > Magnoliopsida > Alismatales > Araceae > Colocasia > Colocasia esculenta. Next base: position 1,099 of record JACBKR010003567.1, read on the forward strand.
AAAATGCCCCACTACCAACGCTACTGTGCCCTTTCCCTAGAGCATTCTCAATGTCAAATTCAGCAAAAGATATCTACTGTTCTAAAAAATGAAGGATGCATTCATAAAGTGACAAAATATTACTAACATGTTACATAGTCACAAACCTGGGAAATGTGCTCTGCAGCAGCAACCCTTGGTTTTACTATTTCACAATTGCTATGACAAGTGTATTAGGAACTGTGCCATCAGTCTGAGAAATGTTAACAAAATATGTTAGGAAAAAAGGGATACCAGATACATATTAGAACTAGATCAAGATAAGAAGCACATGCAAATGTAGTCAACCATCAGTTATCAATATTTATGTGAGGTGATCAAACAGGGATCAAGAAGCAAAAGCCAAAGAAAAAGTGGCCAAGAAAGAACACCAATAATATAAGATAACAGAAAATCAAACTAATAAGGCAAATAATTTCCATCAAACAATTCAACTATTGAACAACATTCTCTATTCTCCAGTAACCAAAAAAGCCCAGGTCATAAAGCTTCCATGCATCCCTTATAACCATTCATTAACCAGCCACATGAATATATGTTTATGTTATTCGTAAACACTGACTAAGACTTTTTTTATAGGAAATCTGACTAAGACTTGCTCACAAGCCTTAACTAGTGGAGCTAAACTCATGAAATTCATCTGCCTATTGTCAAAAGTTTCGTGCCAACTACAGTAAATCACCAAGCATTTTGCAAATGAACAGGAGTTCACACAATACTTGAGCTTAGAATTTCTACAAAATGGTGAAGTAATTCTGGTAGGTAAGGAATTTTTTAGACCTGGCACACATACGAAAGCTTTTTTCCACTTTTTGTTTCTTTGTTCTGAAGTAGATAGTACCACAATCACTAATAATGAAACAGAGGAGATATACAAGTATATACAACATAAATACTAAAAAAATCGAGAAATTTCCCAGAGCCTGTTGGAGTGCAATCTTTGCACAGGGAACCCCATCAAAGCATATGAAAAATCATTACAGGGCCATATGCATGCCCAACTAGCATGATCAAAATCTTCGTTCAATGCACCAAAAGTTTCATGTTAGCACAAGATTGTCTATATGCAAAAGATGCTACATTGTCATAATGTGCTAACTACTTGCCTAATAGTAGTTACATCTTCCTAACACTTTACCTACTTCCTTAAATGCAATAGATCACCTCCCTAACATTGTGATAGGAGTAATCTACATAATGTTCTGACACATCAATAATAAACAATGAGTACATACAAGCAGCAAAGCTTCAACATAATATTCAGCAACTTATAGGCGTGTTTGGTATTAGGATAGACCGGGGATAGAGTGAGGATATCCTCAACCTAAAGAAACAGAAAGAAATATGATACTGCAAAACATAGAAAAGGAAATGTGTGAGGTAGAACTAATAAAATGAAGAAAGACCCTAGTCATTTGATGGTTTTTCTATTTTAATAACATGGTTCAATCAAAATTTTCAGTAACAACAGATTGCAATAATCTTTTTTAGAACAAAATAAGATCATCAAGTTTTTTTATTGTAAACAAGCACAAGGCACCTTGTCATTTCATCGTATTGTGTTTTTTTCCCCCTCTTGATGATGAGGAGCACCATGTTGCCACCCAGTAAATCCAGGACAACAGAAAGTATCCACAATCTAACTGTTCTCCATATCCATCCATGCTGGTTCAGACACGCAATTTTCATTTCATATGCATGCCAGTTGATGCTAATGAAAGGACAATGTGCATTTAGATGAGGAGAATAGTTCCAAGGAACTCTCTGGGTTTAAAAACACCATTTCATCTGTTAAAATAGCTATAGTTAGGGGTTCTTTTCGTTATTGTGTTATTATGGTGTACCTAGGGTATAACCGCGGTGTACCCAGGTATATATAACCTTTTTTGTGGAAATCTGACGATGAAACTCTTATTCCCAAATCACATGATATCAGAGCGTAACCATGGGTTAGGGCTTTCTCATCACCGTCGGATGACCTTGTCCCCATCCTCTTCTTCTCCTCTTTGCAGCGGTGCATCCACCTTCATCAGCCGGCACTCCCTGCGTGATCCTTGTCTGAGTCCCAGAAGCGCAGCAAACCTCTATTCCGACAGATTCTGCGAGGGTCTTCGTTGAGCCGCAGCGTGCCGCAACTCTCACGTTTGCAGATGATCAGGGACACGACCGTGAAGCATTCATTAGCCCTTCTGTAGTCTGCTTCCTCTTCTGTTCTTGACGACCTTCCTCTTCCTTGGATCGTGAGTTGACTGTAGTCTCTCTGCACCGAAAGCCAAGGGAGAAGGTTTCTCTCTTCTAGCAAAGCTTTCCGGCATAGGTCTATATTTGGGATGGTCAGCACATAGGGGTTTGCTCATGTGGACGTGGAAATTATTTTAGAAAATGAATTTGGTCGTGGAGGTGTTTTTATATGTGTGTGGGCGTGCCAGTCTGTTATACAGACAAAAGATTTAAAATCCGCTTGATGCGGGAAATTCACATGTCCATTCATTGGACAATTGCGTCAATATTTGGGATATCTCTTCCGCACTTTTATTTGATCAAGCAATTAGGGTTTCATGTGTTGGACCTTTTTCCACAGACCGGAGTCGGTGTTAATTTACATCGGATTGAATCCAAACACTTTTGATAATAATGTCGAGATTCATTTTGGCACAAAGTCCAAAAAAGAGATTTGGAATATATATTTTCATTTCTTCTGTAATTTGAAGTTTTGAACTACAATTTGGTCTCTTAAAACCTTTTACAATTGGTCCCGATTATGTAATCGGGTCTTCAGGAATATGTTCCATTGCAGTCGGACTCTTTAAATTTGTTTAAGCCTGCATTTGATTTGCTTTATGGTCATGATCACTTTTTTTATTGTGATCAGACCTTGGGGACTGATTTGATATCCGTAAAGGACATTTTCGCTCAAGGCGGAGTATATTTGACCCTTTTTGGGTATTTCTGCAATTTCATACCCTTTATGAGTTTTATTGCAGTTTTAACCCTTTCTAGGTATTTTTACAATTTATGACCCATTTTGGGTGCAACTGTCATTTCTTTGACTTTCCTGGCGTTCCTGCCATTTCTTGACCTTCTTGGACATTATCGCCACTTCTTGACATTCCCGAGCGTTTATATCATTCTTGACCTTTCTCGGATATTTCTACCATTTCTTAGCATTATCTAGCATGTGTACCATTTTTGGCATGTTCAAAGATTTCTGTCATTTCTTGACAGTCCCAAAACTTGCAACGACATGAACCAGGTCTTTGACATTTCCAGGACTTTCCTATCATTTATTGAAAACCCTAGGCTTTTCTGTCATTCTCTGACTTTCTTAGCCATATGCTGAACTCAGGAGAACATTCGCCACTTCAGGAAAGTGACGTGGGTCCCACTCCACCTAGCCGTGCAGACAGCGCAGATGAGATCAAAGAACTGAAAACTTGGTCAATGTTGTCTTTTGAAGAAGAAGATTTAGACAACATTATATTTATGCCTTTATCAGGACTTCTTCATAATTCCTGCCCTCTTAGGACATTTCTGCAATTTCTGACTTCTTGAAGACCCTTCTGCAATTCTTATCCTCTCAGGAGGCTTCTTACAACTTTTCGTCCTTTTAAGGATTTTTCTGCCATTTCTGCCCCTTTGGAGGGACTTTCTGTAATTTCAAATGCACAGCATATATCAGATGAACAGCCCTTGCAACACTTTGAAGGGCCTTCATCTTTTCTAGAGCTCTCCAAGAACCCAACAGCACCTTGTTCTTCTTCTTCACTGCTTGAAGAAAGCTTCGGTTGATGGAGAACTTGTAGCACTTGATAAATGAGGGTTTTCATTCGATACCCCTCATAATTGCTTGATGACCACAAGAGGGATCTCCATAAACACATGTGGTAAAGTCCACATGGTCTTCACATGGAGAGATGTACACATGAACATTTCACGAACACGTGGTCTCCATGTACACACATGGTCTTTATGACCAAGTAATTTCCATATGGAGATATACACATGAACATGCTTCGAGCAGAGTCTCTGCATGGGCAGAGTCTCCACGCGGAGGTATGCATATATGAACATACCAACATTTCATCCTCCTAGAGTCCGGCTCGACATGAGGGCATGAACACTTGAACATTTTTATCTCCATGGAGTCTCGTTCAACATGGAGATATGAACATTCATTTAATATTTGTCTCCATCGAGTCCAGCTCAACATGGAGACATTTAAATAATACACGAAGGGTTTCAAAATCGGAGATGACCTTTTGCTTAGCATGAGTGATAACTCGAACCTTTTGAACCCCTCCGGCTTGTCGATCCCCGGGGATATTTATAGGGGTCTATCTCCGATTTTGAGAGAAGGGAAGGAGAGAGATCTACCTAGAAGGGCACCATCCGGATAGGGGGACTTCCCTACCCGAAGGGTAGAGGGAATCCCTCTACCCGAGGGGGTTCTTCCGGGTAGGGGGTTCCTACTCGGAGGGGCTTTCTTCTCCTTCTTGGCTTCTTCTTCTTCTAAAAATATGACCCCCGGCAATTTTACCAAGGGTTGTTTTTTCTTCACTCCTCTTGCGACGAAGAAGGCTAAGCTTTGTTCTTCTGCGTCCTTTCGACGAAGATGAAGAGTGCTTCATATTTGTCTCGCAAGTGCTTTGTGCTTTCTCTTGCAAGTGAAGAGAAGTGTTGAACTTGTTCTTCTCTTCAAGTTGAATTGTTCTTTTCTTCGAAGAGTTGATCATATTGACCTTATACTCCGTCGAAGAATTTTGAAGTTGTATTTTCCTTCAAAGCATCGACCTTGTTGATCTTGTGCTCCTTCGGAGAATTTGAAGTTGACCTTCGTAATAAGTCTTTCTCTATTGACTTAAAAATAAAGATCAAGACCCAATATTGCTTTAAACCAAAAATTGGATCCGTGTGAATATTTTTCGGCATCTCTATTTAAATGCATGTTGTGAATTTATGGGTTCAACAGCTCAGCAGTTGTATCTGCCTATGTGCTGACCTGTTTGATTCTATGTAATTTCTTTTTATCCAGTATTCGTCTTGGTAGCAGTAGAGGTATTCATCTGTTTTTTTTCTTTGTTGTCGAGATGACAGAGAAAACGACAATCGTTCCCACTAAAACCTCTGACGGAAAATTTTATCATATGTTGGCTACTTCTACAAGGTTGAACAGGACGAACTATCATCAGTGGGCTAATTTTTTCACCTCTTGTTGCTACAGGGAAGCTTTGGCATATTGAGAATGATCCTTCTCCTAAGGAGGATAAGAAGGGATATGAAACTTGGGAGGTGGATGATGGAACGGCGATTTCAATTCTGAATAACAGTTGTGAAGAAAGTATTTTTAACACTGTTATCTTTTTGGAGACTACTAAGGACATGGGGATACTCTCAAAAAAAAATATTCTGCTGAACAGAACAAATACCACATTTATAACATCTATTTGAAATTGTTTAATTTGAAACAAGAAGGTCAACCCATCTCTCACTATTTTGCTGATATTCAAGGTCTATGGAATGAGTTACAGGTGTACCAACCATTGTTGTTGATGCTGCCCAATTGAATAAGCAAAAGGAAGAATTTATTGTTATAAAGTTCTTATCTGGAATGGATGATGGTCTCGAACATGTTCGAGATGCTTTGCTTACAGACACTCAGGTTCCTAGCTTGGTTGATGCCCATTCACGTGTTCTTCGTGTAAGCACTAAATTGAACCCGAGTGTGCTCTTGTTGCTGGAGGTCGTGTCGTGGTCGTGGGCATAGCCAGGGTCGTGAATCACCATGTGTTCATTGCAACAAGACTGGACATCAATCGGATTTTCATTGGAAGAGTATGGTAGATGTGCCTCACGTCTGCGTCTTATTGCTCATCTTGGAGCCTCCAATTGAGTCTAAGTCTTCTGTTACAGTGTCTTCTCAACAACTCATGCAACAGCAACCTACAAGATCATCATCTAAAAGGGGAGTTACATTGTTAACTGAGGAGTACGAGGTCTTCCAACATCTACTAAAAGGCTCACCTACATCCACCTCATTTTTCATCCCACGACTTCAGGTAATGCTTCTGTAGTTTACAATAATTCCTCTTGGATTGCGGACGATGAAGCTTCTTGTCACATGACAGGTAGCTGTTCAACCTTCTTTTCTCTTCAATTGTCCACTACACATTCTCCTGTTGCTGTGGCAGATGGCTCTTACTCCTCTGTGGCTGAGAAAGGGACCGTTCATACCCAGTCTCTAACCCCGCAAGATGTTCTTTATGTTCCAAAATTTCCTATCGACATGTTGCCCATTAGTTCATTAACGCACTCTTTGAATTGCTAAGTGACTTTCTATCCTTCTCATTGTATTTTTCAGGATCTCTTCACAAAGAAGTCGATTGGTGGCAATCGTGAGTCAGATGGATTATACTACCTTGTTGATGGGCCTTTCCAAAAACACAAGGCATCCTCTGTGTTTGATACTTCTTTTCAGCGGCATTGTCATCTGGGGCATCCGTCTCTTTCTAGACTTCGTTATATTGTTCCCATTCCTTCATCAATGAACAATCTTCATTGTGAAGCTTGTGAGCTTGGAAAACATCATAGCACTTCCTTTCCTTCTAGTGACCATAAAAGAAGCACTGCTCTTTTTCACCTTGTTCATTCAAATATCTGGGGACCATCTCCTCTTATCTCCATATTAGGATTTCATTACTTTGTTACTTTTATTGATGATTTTTCTCGGATGACATGGCTATTTCTTTTGAAATCTAGACCTAATGTGTTGAATGTATTCAATCATTTTATTCAAAAATCAAAACTCAATTTGCTACTTCTATTGAAGTTCTGCGCACTGACAATGCCAAGGAATATGTTCAGTCTTCTTTTGTCAATTTTTGTTCTATGCATGGCCTTATCCATCAAACATCCTGTTCGTACACATCTCAACAAAATGGTGTTGTTGAAAGGAAGATTAGGCATTTACTTGATGTTGCTTATGCTCTCATGTTTCAGATGGATGTTCCCAAATATAATTGGGGAGATGTTGTTCTTACCTCATGTTATCTTATTAATCGTGTACCGAGCAGGGTGCTTGATGGCAAAAGTCCGTTTCAATACATGTATCCAAATGACAAACCTTTTCCGCTTACTCCTCGTGCCTTTGGGTGTAAGTGCTTCGTTCATGCTCTTAGACCTGGCCATGATAAGTTGTCTCCGAGATCTACCCCTTGCACCTTTCTTGGATACTCTCGCACAGAAAAAGGTTATTGATGCTTTGACCCTCGATCTAAAAAATTATTTGATGTTGCTGATGTGAGTTTTGTTGCCCAGCTAGCTAGCCCAGAGGGGGGGTGAATGGGATATTAAAAATATTTAATACTTAACACATGTTCACAGAAAAGTCACAAAAACACACTTCGCAAATTGTTAAAGTTAGTGAAGGAAAAAATCGAACACACAAAAGCAATCACACGACACAGAGAATTATCCTGGTTCGGATCTCCTCTCCTTAGGAGTCCTACGTCCAGTCCCTGAGTAATATCTCAGGATTTCACTAACAAGGGTACAGTCCCCCTTAAGGACACTACAGCACCCAGCACCCCAGCTGGTCTTCCTTCACCCGAAGGAAACAACACCTTGGATACCACACCAGGTCTTCCTTCACAACTGAAGGGAACAACACTCTGGATACCACACCAGGTCTTCCTTCACAACCGAAGGGAACAATACAGGAAAAATGAAATTAGATCAAGCCCCTAGATCAAGCTTAACTGAGAGGAAGATCTACAGTGAGGGACACTCTCAGTTTACAGAAGCTCTCAAGACTAACACACTGAATGCAGAGAGCTAAGAGCTTGAACAGAAGGGAGTGGGGCTTTGCTCTTCAGAATGCACGCAGAAAGCTTGTCAAGGATTTTCGTTTTTTTAACTCTCGATCCTCGCTTCTAGAGCTTCAGTCTTCTGTATATATATCTTCTATTTGAAAATTTGAACGTTGAAGTGCCCGTTGTCTCTAAGCGTTTGTTTACGTTAAATTGCATGGTCTTGTAGAGCTTCCCGTTCAACGTCTTCATGCACGCACAGAGAGAAGATCTTCTGAAATATCTTTTGGCTTCTAATTTGTCCAACGTTGTATGACAAATGCTATCAAAGACCTGCACATATTTAAAGCTTGAACAATAGACAGCTAAGCTGTTTCTTGTTGTCAGTCAACGTCAGAATGAATGTTCATCGAAATAGTAATGCCATTTTGTTGTTCTAAAAGATGTTTACAGAGAAGATACGATAATGGAAGATATTGTCTGCATGCAAGCAGAGATACGTACTATCATAATAAATGCATGGATGTCAAAAAGATATACGTGAAGATTTTGACTTTTCAACGTATTCAAAAATTAGCTTGAAAATCGAATCGTTGCTTTCCATGAAATCGTTATATATATGACTTATGAAACAGTTGTGAAGTTATAACAAATCGATGTACAATCGTTATGATGTTATGAACAAATCGATGTACAAATCGTTATGATGTTATGAATAAATCGATGTACAAATCGTTAAGATGTTATGAACAAATCGATGTACAAATCGTTAAGATGTTATGAACTAGGGGTGTTCATTAAACGATCCAACCCGAAAAACAAACCAAACCGACCGGTTCGGTTCGGGTTGAAGAGTCCCACGGTTCGGTTCGGTCTCCATTGGGAAACCGAATGAACCAATATATATTAAATATATTTAATAATAAATAATATCACAAAAGAAAGTATAGCCCAGTGGGCTAGCGCTTTCCCTTTCTCATGGGCGGTCCTGAGTTCGAAACTCAGGACCGCCGGACAGTCCTTATATGTTTTTTTTTTCCGGTTCAAACCGAACCGAACCGGTTCTGGTTTGGTTCGGTTTCGGTTCACCCAAAAAATGGGGTGAACCGGACCGAACCGGACCATGTTCACCCCTATTATGAACAAATCGATGTACAAAACGTTATAATGTTATGAACAAATCGATGTACAAAACGTTACGATGTTATGAACAAATCGATGTACAAATCGTTATTCTTACTAAAGAAATCGATATGAAAGCAAATCGTTATGATTACTTAAGAAATCGTTACGAGAGCAAATCGTTACGATCACTAAAGAAATCGTTACGAGAGCAAATCGTTACGATCACTAAAAGGAGTCGTTACAGAAAGCAAATCGTTATGATCACTTACGAAATCGTTACGAGAGCAAATCGTTATGATCACTTAAGAAATCGTTACGAGAGCAAATCGTTATGATCACTTAACGAATCGTTGTGATCACTTAAGAAATTGATATGAGACCAAATCGTTATGATCACTTAACGAATCATTATTAAAGCAAATCGTTATGAATACTTAGCAATCGTTGCAATCACTTAACGAATCGTTGTGAGGGCAAATCGTTGTGATCACTTACCGAATCATTATTGAAGCAAATCGTTATAACTCTACTGAAATCGATGTAGCATAAAAAAAATCGATGTGGACTTAGATAGATTTCATGCTTTGAAACAAAATTGCTACAGTAGAATAATGCTTACCATTTGGCGTGATTTTCCTTGTTTTATTTCCTGTGCTCAAGACTTGTAGAAGATTTGTTAGATTAAACTTTATATAGTTTTGTTAATCACCAAAATAGATATGTAATTTATTTAAATTACATGGGGATAAACTGATCATCAAGTTTCTCTGAGTCTGTGCCATTTTATGATGTATCATCATCTTTGCAGACTTCTTCAGAACAGACCTCTCCTTCACCTATTCATTTTGATCTTCTTTCTCTAGATGAGCCTACCAATACCATTGATCATTGTGTTGAACAGCACCCTAAGGATCCCACACTTGGACAGGTTTCTCCACCACAGATTCACAGTATATCACCTACTGCGATGTCTTCATCTGGGGAGGCTGGTGAGACCTACCCTCCTTCTCATCTAGATTTTCCTATTGCTCTTTGTAAGGGAAAAAGATCTAGCACCAAACATCCTCTGAAGATTTCATTTCCTATAATGCTTTGTCTCCATCTTTTCCTCAATTTGCCTTGTCTATTTCTTCAATTTCTATTCCCAGCCTGCCTCAGAGACATTGTTAAAACCTGAGTGGAAGGATGCCATGGATGAAGAAATGTCTGCCTTGTTATCTCGTGGTACCTAGACCCTTGTACCTCAACCATCCAATGTTACTCATGTTTCACGTCAATGGGTGTTCATTGTGAAATATAATCTCAATGGTTCTGTTGACAAATATAAAGCTAGACTTGTAGCCAAGGATTTACATAGACTTGTGGGATTGAATACTTTGAGACTTTCTCTCCAGTTGCACACCTTAACTCTGTTCTGGTTTTATTTCCCCGTTTTCAATCACAATTGGACTATGTTTCAGATGGATGTTAAGAATGTCTTTTTGTATAGTGATCTTAAAGAAGAGGTATATATGGAGCAGCCTCCTAAGTATGTTGCTCAGGGGAGATGGTGTGCAAATCGCAGAAAGCAATATATGACCTAAAACAGAGCCCACAGGTATGGTTTGACAAATTCAGTCAAGTTCCATCTAGAGTTGGGTTGAAAAGAAGTCAAGCTGATCATTCAATATTTGTTCCACATACAGAAGCTGGTGTAATGATTTTGGTTGTCTATGGTGATGATATGCTTCTAACAGGGAGTGATGTGGATGGTATTCAAGAAGTCAAGAAGTATCTTGAAAGTCATTTTGTTATTAAAGATCTTGGTAGACCTTGTTACTTCATTGGGATTGAGGTTACATACAGTAGTGAAGGTATTTCATTGTCACAAAGGAAATATGCCTCAGATCTATCACAGGAGATGGGACTGCTTGGATGTAAACCTGCTGATACACCAACAGTTTCTTCATCTGACCTTGATGATGAGCATAGTCTAGAGTTCACAATGTTACACAATATAGAAGACTTTGTGCCAAGCTAATACATCTGACAGTGACTCGTCCTGATATTACATTTGTTGTGTCAGTTGTTAGCCAGTTTATGCAGAAGCCAAGGATATGTCATTGGGCTGCAATGTTGAAGATTCTGTACTACATTAAAAGGGCTCCTGGAAAAGGTCTCCTTTATAAGAAACATGGCCATTTCTCAATTGAAGCATTTTCTTATGCTGATTATGCAGGGTCTCGAATGGATAGACGATCTACCTCAGGTTTTTGCACTTATGTTGGAGGTAATCTTGTTACTTGGAGGACCAAGAAACAGAATGTTGTTGCTAGGTCTAGTGTTGAAGCAGAATATAAGGCATGGCCTAGACAGCGTGCGAGAGGATGTGGCTAAAATCCTGGTTGGAAGATTGTGAGCTAACTCATTATGGTTATGGTCTTATGGTGACAAGATGTGATAATCAGGCTGCAATCTACATCGCCAAGAATCCCGTGTTTCATGAACGCACTAAACACTTAGAGGTTGATTGTCACTTTGTTCGGGATGCAGTTATGTCTCAGAAGATTAGTACCTTGCTCACTCCTACACAGGATCAACTTGCTGATCTTTTTACAAAGGCTCTCGGTGTTAGTTAATTTGATACTTTGTGTAACAAGCTGGGCATATTTGACATATATCCTCCAGATTGAGGGAGAGTGTTAAAATAGCTATAGTTAGGGGTTCTTTTTGTTATTGTGTTATTATGGTGTACCTAGGGTATAACCGCTGTGTACCCAGGTATATATACCCTTTTTTGTGGAAATCTGACAATGAAACTCTTATTCCCAAATCACATCTTCAATGCCTATATGCATCATATGTGGAGAGGAAGAAAGATGGACCACTTAAAATAAAGTCTCAAATCATCAGAAACAAATGTTAGTAGATTCCAAGAGAAGTAAAATATTCAGTGAATTGCATTTTTACAGATCAAATATCTGACAACCAAAGTTCAACCAATTGCCAGGTTCAGACATTTGACAACCAAAATCATGCTGACATGCCAACACCACTTGCCTGTTCAGATAGGTAGAGACGTTGACGATTCTTATATGTTGCTTGTTCCAGCTGAGGGCCCCACCTACAAATAGGAAACGAAGATAACATCAGTACGGCTTAACTTGCAGGTTACTAGGAGCAAGACGTTCTGAATTAATGTTCAATAGGTTATGTAGTGGGCAAAATGTTGCTAGGTCGTCAATAAGTCATCTTCAACACAGATATCTAACAAATTTCAGATGTTAACATTAACATATCACCGAGCACTGAACAAGTGTGCATCCTTACGCACAAAACCACGACACGAACATGCACAAGTGTGCGATAAATAAACTTCACATTTTGAATCGACATATTTGACAACGCAAGTGCCCTTATTCTATGTGTAAACAAAAGCTGGTGCTTTTTAGGCATTTTGCCCATGTACAACAAGTTGCCGGGATGATCATTCTATCAGCAAGCTCGTTCTAGTTAAAGCCCTGGGACTCAAAGACCAACCAGGCATATGACGACTTCCCCTATAGAAGGAACTCAGAATATAGATCCCGGGTATGTTCTGCAGCATTCTGCAGTAAAGTTTTTCGAAGTAAAACTTCTGACCTGCAGTCATTACCGGACGAAACGAGGTTTATTTGTCCCATGGGCAAAGCCAACATGTAATTCCCACTCTCGCAGAAAGCATATTTCCGTCCTTATTTCCCCTGACAAAATGTCATCAGCGCTATACGATCGATCAAAATACGCCTCCCAAAAACCCATCCGGTGTGAACAGCCGTACAAATCAACATGCCAAACGGCTAGTCGCATACTGCTACGAAGATAGTCGCTTGAGTGGGAAAGAAAGGCCACGGTGTGGCAAAAAGGGGAACTTCAACCGGAACAGAGAATGCTCGCTCTCGCAGGAACCCCGGTAAAAACCCTAGAAGAGCGGAAGAAGGAGACGTGCGAAGAAGTGAAGCGAAAGACGGATGAAGGCGAGAACAAAGAGGGTGAGAGAGGGCAGACGGTGGAAGATGGGCCAGTAGGTGGTATACCTACAAGAGAGGGATGGCCAGACGAGGTTGTGGTTGGCGAACCAGTCATAGAGCACTGGCACCAGAGATTTCCACTGCGCGTAGCGCTCCTCCACTGAGGTTTGCCCGGCCTTCCCCCGTTCCCTCATCTCCCTCTTTGTCAGCTTCGTCCCTGTGTCTGTGTCTTCTCCCTCTTTCCCGCTCGCTCCGGCACGGAGCTGACCCTGCTCTTGTTGAAGGGATACCACGGCGGTTACAATGGAAGAAAATGAGAATGATTTTTTAATGAAAAATACAATAATATGTTTGAGAAAGATTTAGTGTACTTTTATATTGTACTTAAATGTAATATGACTAAGAGGACCCCGGTTGGGTCGATCGGTTAGAACTCTTGCTTAAAATTAGGAGGTCCCGAGTTCGATTCCTGGGGGGGCTTACCTGATTTACATGTAATCCTCGAGGTGTGTAATCTGGAGTTTTTCCGGTCAAGTGGGGTAAGGGCAATACGGGTATACGGAAAGTAGGAGCTGCCAAGTCCTGACCTTGGAGTTCACGAACACCAATCCTTGAGCCCACAAAGCCACACGGGGCGGGATTTCCTCGTTATCAAAAAAAAGTGTAATATGACTATACAACAAATCCATGTGGTATCTAACAATTAGTTGTCATTTTATCACTCATCATGTGATGGGTGCCACATAGATTATTGTCTAGTCATATTACACTTAAAGTGCAACATAGAAGTGCACTAAGTCTTTCTCAATATGTTTATGAAAAATCATTTGAATTAACTAATAATGTATTGGAAATCTTTTTTTAAATAAATTTATTTTAATAATATTTATCTAAATATGTCCACCCCAACTTATTTACAAAATTATGTTTACTTTTTGCTAACTGTACAAACTTGCCACATCATCTTTTTATTTTATTATTTTTATATTATGTCATCCATCCCGTGGAGAGAAAAAGGAAGGAGTCGGCTCTTCCAACGTCGACATCCATCTCATCACTACGCAATGGTACCATGACAAGAGAGAGAAATAGAGAGAGAGCAACGATGGAGGGAGAAGAAGATGATAGTGTGGAGGAGAGAGAGAAAGAAGGCGCACGAGAGAGAGAGAGAGTTTGGAAGAGAGAGAGATAGCAATGAGAGAGTGCGTGATGGGAGAGAGAGAGAGGCACGTAGGGGAAGAGAAATGTACACGGGTGGGAGGAGAGAGAGAGGCTATTTTTCACCTTCGATTTTCGTGCAATTTTTATATTTGACTTTTGAAAACGTCTGTAAATAGTGACATTCTTACATGTTGCAATTTCAGGAGAAGACGACTGTTCAACCATCGCGTTTTAAGAAATCAACTGTTGCCTTGCTTCGACTGACGACAGCTTTCATAATAGCGTCAATTTAAACCGTCGCGATTTTATGGGGCCATCCGAAACCCAATTTTCATTGTATAAGCCTTAGTGAATAGCGATGACTGAATCCGTCGCAATTTCTAAAGCCAACGCGAGACCTTCCAGTCAGTCTATATTGCATGCCTTACATGTCTTGATTAATTTAGAAGCATTATCCAGTCAATCCAGTGGCCTAAAAACTATCAACCCATGTCAAAGTCATAACAATATGAATTCTATTCTAATTGTTCCTAATGAATTGTTTGATTCCATCTATCATGTGATTGCTATATTCTACATTCATGATCTACCTTGATATTAACCGGAAGTATATCGTGTTAAAAGTGCAGAAATCTTGTTATTGAAATCTGGGTTTTTTCCATGCCATGCGTTCATGTTAATTACTTTTCGTTATGATTTAAATCGGTGGATTGTGATATCTTGAGATACGTTCTACACTACACCCTTGTACAAAATAGGTAGCTCTTTCTGGGGGATTGGAAACTTTTTACTAGACATTCTGCTCTAGTAGACTAGGGACCTTTCCAACAGACCTCCGTAAATCTCCTTACTCCGTGGATTCCTTCATGGAGACAAGTTGGTTGTACCATTGAAGTTTCCAGAAGATAAAATGCACTTCCCTTCTCCTCTATGATGAACAATCCACATATATTTTTTGGTGATAAATAAAACCATGGAAAATATTTGACTAACATATTTGTCTGAAGTTTGTCAATAGGTATCAAATTAATAATTCTGTAAGTTGGATACACTCATTTAAATTAGAAGTCAATTACATATGATTTATCTAAGTCTACATCAATTATTATTATAAGTTCACATCGACTACTGTTTTAATATCACATCAATTACAGTCTACTTAAACATCGACTATGTTTCAACATCGATTACAGTCTACTTAAACATCGACTACGTTTCAACATCGATTACTTTCACATCGATTATAGTCTACCTAAACATCAACTATGTTTCAACATCGATTACAATCTACTTAAACATCGACTACGTTTCAACATCGATTATAGTATACTTAAATATCGATTACACTTCAACATCGACTACTCTCACATGGATTACTTAAACATCGACTATGCTCAAACATCGATTATGTTTAACATAGATTATATTTGAACATCGACTCTCTTTAACATCGATTATGTTCACATTGACTATCCTTTGGACATCGACTGTCTCCGAACATCGACTCTCTTTAAGCATCGATTATGTTTGGACATTGACTATTCTTTGAACATCGATTGTATTATCTTGATAATGACCTTTACAATAATCATTTGATTATGGTTACAATAAAATTTACTAACCATGATAAATTAGCCTTATCATATTTTGCCTCGCAATTCCTTTCAAATTAATTTTGAATGAGTGCATTTCAAATCTTCCTACAAACTGTTGCGCATCCTTTGTACACATGCTGTAACATCTCAGGCTTCCGGCTTTCCGTTGTGTGTGGGATGACTGGCCTTGTCGCGACGGAGGTGCCCATCGTAACAGTCATCCCTATTGCGACCGTCTTTGGCGTCGCGTTCTTGTCGCGCCCGTTCAACGGGTCGCGACTGCTTTATGCTTTTCGGTCGTCTGACCCTGACAGAATGGCAGGCGTGGCAGACTGTCATGTCTGTTTGTCACGGCGCCCAGGATGCGCGATCTGGTCGCTGTCTGGGTGGCCGTCGCGTTACAGTTGGTAACGCGACGCCCCGCCCCATCACGTCTTGGGGGCCGAAGGCTAAAGCCTTGGCCGACACCCCTTCCCCCTCTTTTGGCATTTCTCCTTCCTTCTCCTCCCCGAGGAGGAGAGTTCCCCCTCTCCTCCTCTGGCGGTTCAGGCTTGTAAGGCCCTCGAATTTCCGACGCATTATTTGTATTTGTGTGTGTGTATTTGTGCTTGTGTATGTATATACATATTTACGTACGTATTGATTAGTATAATTACGTGTGCATATGTTTATGTTAGATGTAAATAATGCATGTATTGAATGGTGATAGTATGGATACACTACCATATACATATTGCATGTATATAAGCATGGTATGCATGGATTTCTGCATATTTTAGACTTCTGGCCGAAGGCCACCTTGGCGTCAACCCCTAGCCGTTGAGGCGTGTCAGCGTCTAGACATGGACGCCACACTAATCCTGGTGTCCAGCGATATAGACGTCAATCTCTCTGGCCTGCATGCACAGCAGAGCTGCAAACTTCTGAAACAAGAAAGCCAGCCATTGGGGGGCTGTCCCCAACGGCTCTGAGGGCTGTCAAGTCACCCTAAGAGTGGGAGAAAGGCTTCTCCTTAAGTCTGAACCCGGAGCTACCTTTCCCACCCTCTCTTCACTCTGCAAGAGGAGAAAAAGAGAGAAGAAAACCCTAGAAAAAAAAAACTGAGGAAACCCCACTTTGGAACCCAAAATCCCTCAACCTGAAGATTGTTTCAGAGATCTGCTGCTTCAAGGAGGTTGCTGAATCGACGAGGAAGGCCTCCCCGACCTTGGAAGGCCCTGGAGCTCGCTCAGGAACCCGGAGTCAAGCATTCTAGGAGCTTCTTGGGACAGCCCAAGGAGAGCTTCACCGAGCCCTAGATCCCTTGGTGCAATTTTTAAAAGCAAGTGACCTAACCATGATGTCCCCGTATGAGTCTAGGTCGTTTTACAATTTTTGTACATTTTCCCTCGAGTCATAGACCCTCACATTCACCCAATCTGAGAGGTCGGGTCTGTGTTTCTGCACAGACCTGCATTGACGGCAAGGTCAATGGACGCCGATATTATGCTTGGCGTCCATCGACCATGTCGCTGACCCTGAGTCAGCGGCCAGAGACCGCCGCCAAGTTCCTCTGGACAGAACAGTGACTTGTTCTGCCCTTCCTATACACTATTTTCGGTATGGTTTCCGTGATGAGGATATATGGTAACCCTATACTCTATGTATATTGTCAATTGTGGTGTGTGGATGAGTGTGATGTGTGATGGTGAATGTAGGAAATTTTATACCGTGAATGTGTAAGCATGAATTGTTGAAAATCTTGCCAATCCATGTTTCATGATTAGGATTAGTCTGAATGCATTTTTTGTCAGAGCATGAAGATTTGTAGATCAGTATATGTATTCTCAATTTTGATAATGTGTCCATACTTGCATGAGTTGCTAATAAATTTGGTTCGGTAAATAAAAGACATGCAAGAAAGATTGTGATGATTGATCTATAGATGTATGATTTAGGTAAATTTTGTATTCTCAAATCATGCATATCTTAGTAGCCTCTGTTCAAACAGTAAGTGGCAAAATTACATGATGTGTTAAACTCCATGTGTAACTTAAATTGTGAATGACATGCAAAATAGTATTTGATTTTCTGTAAATTCTATTTAGCTCAGAAAATATGAAAATTGAGTGTATGATCTAGAACCCGAAAATAGCATGTGGTTAAAATTTCAGGTCATTTGGACCGTATATAGGGAGTTATGTATTTTCCATGTGAAATATAGAAATCTATGAATGTTATCGTAATGTGATTAGATATTGCTTAAACCTAACTTGAATGGTGAAATTACTGTGTGTTAAGCTCCTGAAATCTGTAGTGCCATGTTAGAAAAACAGAGATGTGCATGTGAGTGAGAAAGTGAATGAGATGAAAAGTGCTATGTGTAAAACCATGTGTAAATCGGTAAAATGTGTAAATGTGTAACTGTGCCAATGTGACACTGCTTCCGTAGAGGGCAGTGGAGCTGTATCAGGGAAAAGTCCCCCTGAGAAAGTTCAGTGTGTAAGTGACCCTAAGGGCATTAGGGGGAAATCCTGGAGGTGGACAAGTACCACTGGTTAGGGTGGAGACTTGTTCTTCCGGTCTGCGCAGTCCAAGAGTCGCCATTGGAATGCCTAGATGGCGTCTATGTGTAATGTGATGTGTATATGTCCTTCTTTGGTGGTTTGGACTATGTGTCACGGCACCTAAAATGTGTAATGTGTAATGTGTATGTGTTCATGTGTAAATTGTAAGTGAACAAATGTGAAATGTGTATGTGTAAGTGCAACTATGTGAAGAGGAAACTTGTGTAAAGAAAATGTGAAATTCTAAATGAGAGGTTATGATATTGAAACCCATGTGAGACAAATCTGAAATCATGTGAATCAGTAAATTCATGTTATTATCATCATGTTTATATGTGCAAAGATGCCTAGAATCCATGTTAGGGATAATTGGTGAACACGGGTACAAGATAGCATGATGGGTTGTTCACATGATATGTTTTACGCAATATTTAGCTCTCATGTATAGGTTTTCAGCCATGAAACCATGTGAAATCAGCAACTTAAAGCATGTGAAAACGTTTATGTATGCGTTTAAAAACATGTAAGATCCATGCTAGTCGTGTTTTCTTTTCATGTATGCACAATGTTCATGTTGGTAGCTCTCATATCCTGGTTCTTTAAGAACATAGTTTCATGAGTAAATTGAATAGAGAGCATGTGATAGGTAAATTTTATTCTTAGAAATCTGAAAGCATGATCCATGTATAAAATTGTAAAACTTTCATGATAGGTTGAAACTTTAAAATGACTAGCATGCTATGCTTGAAAATTGTAAATGTGCATGTAGAACCCGCTATGACTTATACGTGTATATTATGGGTAGTGTTTCTTGCTGAGTCTTTGGACTCACTCCTTGCTTCGGCGTACAGGTGTAGTTGGTGACGTGGCACCTTTGGAGGAGACAGCGGAGACGGACTCCGAGCGCGGAGATTAGCTAGTTTTGGAGCTTCTTGTGATTTGTGTATTTCATAGTATGTAATTTGAACATTGTATTAGAATTATCATGAAAGAATGTATAAGTGTGGACATTATGTATTTTTATTTCAGCAGTTTAATTATGTGAACTTTTAGTTATTTTGTTAATTGCAAACTTCATGTATGTTAAATGTGGATGATGAATGAATGGAGACAGTTGTCTTTTACTTCCGCTACTCTGTTGTATATTCGCGTGTATCTCAGCTGTTAGTATCGTTTGGGTAATGTCCCACTGTGAGGACTCTCGCTATACCAACGTGGGTTGGTATAACCGTACCGGTATAACGAGCGGGCGGAGCAGCAGGCCCCAGCACCACCAGGTCCTGTACTTCCCCCACCGCCACCTGTGGACTATGGAGTATTCATGCAAGGTCTGGTGCAAGCCATGCAGACGCAGGCTCATACCCAGGCAGCACTCCAGGCACAGTTGGAGGCTCAGTTAGACTAATAATGCTTAATAGTCTGTTTTAATTGCTTATGTGATATTATGTTGATTGTATATTGCTTGATGTGCACTGTAGCAGGCTCAAGTACCAGCTCAGGACCATGGTGGACCTTCTACCATGGAGAATTCAAGAGGATGCTGCCACCCTCTTTTAAGGGGAGAGCGATCCGTTGTTGGCTGAAAGCTGGATGAGGGAGATAGAAAGATCTTCCGAGCCATCAGGTGTGCAGAGGAGGATAAGGTTACATTGGCCACCTACATGCTACAGGTATGCTTTAGTTTTATGCTTGTATGTTCTATTAAGTTAGATTTGTTTAGATGTGCTTATGAACGCGTACTGCAGAAAGAGCTGATGTTTGGTGGGCTTCATTGCTGCGTACGTTTGAGGACGGAGCTATCAACGTTGCTTGGGACGAGTTCGTGAGGCTCTTTCGGGCCAAGTTCGTCCCGGAGCATGTGCAAGATCGGATGGAGCAGGAATTTCTATCTTTGGCTCAAGGCTCCATGACCGTGCTGGAATATGAGGCAAGATTTTCTGAACTTTCTAAATATGCACCTCATATCGTGGCAGACGAGTGGAGGAAGACCAAGAAGTTCGTGATGGGACTCAAGTCATCACTGCGGACGAGACTCGTGGCGTTTGACCACCGCACATTGAACGAGGCCCTCAGTGCTGCGTGTAGGCAGGAGGGAGAGATGGAGCAATATCTGGAGGAAAAGAAGGCTTCGCAGAAGAGGCCAGCGGCAACTTTCCAACGGCAAGACAAGAAGAAAACGGTGTACCAGACACCGCAGCGAACCGTGGCAGTCGGCAGTTCACAGGTACCTTCTGTACGTTCCCCGGGTGTGAAGAAAGAGTGTCCCCACTGTGGGAAGACACACGGTGGTTCCGAGTGTTGTTGGTAGCGGGTAGATGCTTGAAGTGCGGGAGCAGCGACCACATATCAAAGATTGCCCAAGACTTTAGCAAGGAGTTCAGTGCGGAGCGCCAGCCCCAGTAGTAGCGGCAGCCGCGCCAACTACAGGAAGACCAGGAAGGCCTCGAGCCCCAGCTCGAGTGTTTGCTTTAGCTCGCGAGGACGCCGAGCAGGCGGAGCATGTCACCGAAGGTACGATTTTGCTTTTAGGTGTGCACGCTCTGGATTTTGTTTGATACGGTGCTACTCACTCGTTCATTTCTGAGCGGTTCGCTAGGCAGTTAGCCCTAGAGTCAGGCATAGAGTCTGAGGAGTTAGAGGTCCTTTGTCTGTGCACACCCCTGCGGGCACGGTATCGACTAGGAAGTGCATTCCGTCGTTACCTGTGTGCATTGAGGATAGATCCTAGATGGTGTTTTCTTCTTGCTAAAGATGAAGGACTATGATGCTATTCTTGGTCTGGATTGGCTGGAGAGGACACTATGCATTAGTGGATTGTCACGGAAGAGGATTGTTTTCCGCATTCCTGGTGAGGATGAGTTCTCTCACCCCTTGCCAAGGAACTTGGCTGGAAAGTTAGTCATCTCTGCCATGAAGGCGATGCGCATGGTAAACAAGGGTTGTGACGCTTTTCTTTCCAGCGTGGTGTTAGTGCCAGAGGCTGATGAGTCACCTACTCTTGCAGAGATTGAGGTAGTGCAGGATTTTCCGGATGTCTTTCCTGATGACTTGTCTGGATTGCCACCGGATAGAGAGATAGAGTTTACCATAGAGTTGCTTTCGGGCACCTCTCCTATCTCGAAGGCTCCATATCGGATGGCACCTGCGGAGTTAGCCGAGTTGAGGAGGCAATTGCAGGAGTTGCTTGATAAGGATTTATTCGCCCTAGTGTTTCCCCTTGGGGCGCGCCTGTATTATTCTTCAAGAAGAAAGACGGGTCACTTAGGTTGGCATTGACTATAGGAAGTTGAACCAGGTGACTGTGAAGAACAGGTATCCCTACCTCGTATTGATGACTTGTTTGACCAGTTGCGAGAGGCATCAGTCTTTTCTAAGATTGATTTGCGATCTGGTTATCATCAGTTGAGGATTCGGAGTGAGGATGTGTCCAAGACGGCGTTTAGAACCCGTTATGGACATTATAAGTTCTTGGTCCTTCCTTTCGGATTGACCAATGCCCCTGCAGCGTTCATGGACCTCATGAACAGGGTGTTTATGCCTTATTTAGATAGCTTTGTCGTAGTGTTTATTGATGATGTTTGGTCTACTCTCTCGGATGAGGCCACTCACCGTCAGCATTTGAGGGTAGTGTTAGAGGTTTTCGTGAGCACAAGCTGTATGCTAAATTCAGCAAGTGCGATTTTTGGTTGCGCGAGGTTCATTTCCTCAGGCTTGTTATCTCCGGTGCTGGTGTTGCAGTGGATTCAGCAAAGGTCCAGGCAGTTATGGATTTGGAGATTCCCTAGACCCCTCAGAGATTCGTAGTTTTATTGGGTTAGCTGGTTACTATCGGCGATTCATTGAGGAATTTTCATCCATCGCCGCCCCTTTGACTCAGCTTACCAGAAAAGGAGTGAAGTTTATTTGGTCTGAGAAGTGTGAAAGTAGTTTTCAATTATTGAAGACTAAGCTCACGTCAGCCCCGGTGTTAGTTTTACTGAGCGGTGTAGAGGGCTTTGCTATCTACACGGATGCGTCTCGGATTGGTTTAGGCGGTGTGCTCATGCAGCAAGAAGGGTAGTGGCTTATGCTTCTCGTCAATTGAAGGAGCATGAGAAGAACTATCCGACTCATGACTTGGAGCTCGCGGCAGTGGTTCATGCACTAAAGATCTGGAGGCACTATCTTTATGGTGTCAGATTTGAGGTGTTTACCGACCACAAGAGCTTGAAGTATCTTTTCTCCCAAAAGGAATTAACCTGAGGCAGAGAAGATGGATTGAGTTCTTGAAGGACTATGACTTCGACCTTCAGTATCACCCTGGAGGCGAATGTTGTAGCGGATGCGCTGAGTAGAAAGAGGCCATCGCTCCAGCAGACTGGAAGATGTTGGAGGATGCGGCTTGCGCGTTGACTAAGTTAGAGCCATCGCTATGTCAGGCTTTTGTAGCTCAGTTATCTCTTAGGTCCTCGTTTTGGATGAGGTGATCGAGCGAACAGGGCCGACCCTAGACTCTTAGAGTTAGTGGGCAAGGCAGGCATTGCTCGTGATGAGGACGGTGTGATTAGATTTCAGCACCGTGTTTGTGTCCCTGATTTGGTAGATGTTCGTGAGCATGTGTTAGCGAGGCTCATAGGTCGCGATTCTCTATTCATCATCCGGTAACACTAAGATGTATCAAGACCTGAGGAGATCATTTTGGTGGTCCGGCATGAAGAAGGATGTTGCAGATTATGTTCTAGATGTCTAGTGTGTAGCAAGTGAAGGCCGAGCGACACCGACCATCTGGCCTTATGTGAAGATGGATATCCCAGTGTGGAAGTGGGAAGCTGTCACTATGGACTTCGTTTCGGGTTTGCCTCGATCTAGAAGGGGAAATGACTCGATTTGGGTAGTTGTAGATAGATTCTCGAAGACTGCTCATTTCTTGCCTATGAAGAAGAAGCAGTCAGTAGAGAGTTTAGCTAGATTGTATGTTAGTAGTGTCATTAGATTGCATGGTGTGCCGAAGTCGATCATTTCGGATCGAGATCCGAGATTCACTTCGAGGCTGTGAAGGGTCTTCAGGATGCTTTAGGTTCGGAACTGAAGCTCAGTTCGGCGTTTCATCCCCAGACTCGATGGACAGTCCGAGAGGACTATCCAGACACTCGAGGATATGTTGAGAGCGTGTGTTCTGGATTGGAAGGATGATTGGGAGCGACATTTACCTCTAGTGGAGTTCGCATACAACAACAGCTTTCATGCGAGTATTGGTATGGCTCCATTCGAGGCGTTGTATGGTAGGCCCTGCAGATCTCCTTTGTGTTGGGAGGAGATTGGTGATAGGCAGTTGATCGGACTGGAGTTAGTTCAGGAAACTTCGGATAAGATCCAGCTTATCAGAAAGAGGCTTGTTGCGGCACAAGATAGGCAGAAGAGTTATGCCAACAACAGGAGGAAGGATTTGAGTTCGAGGTGGCGATGATGTCTTCTTGAAGATATCGCCTACTCGAGGTGTTGTCAGATTTGGCAGGCATAGTAAGTTGAGCCCCAGGTTCATTGGCCCATATGAGATTCTCAGACGTTTGGACAGCGTGGCATATGAGCTAGCATTACCCCCAGCTTTGGCTAGCGTTCACCCTGTGTTCCACGTATCGATACTCAGGAAGTATGTCCGAGATCCGTCTCATGTGATTAGTCATGAGCCAGTGGAGATCCAGCCAGATCTTTCGTATGTCGAGCAACTAGTAGCTATTCTTGACCGGAAGGTTCAGCACCTCCGGAACAAGAGTATTGCGTCGGTGAAAGTTCTATGGCGGAACTTCTCACGAGAGGAGGCTACTTGGGAGCGTGAGGATGCGATGAAGAAGAAGTATCCCCTTTTGTTTGAGTAGTGTCGTTCTAACTTCGAGGACGAAGTTTCTTTTAAGGGGGAGAGGGTGTAAGGCCCTCGAATTTTGTTGCATTATTGTAATGCATGTAAATAATTCGTGTCGTATATGTACGTATGTATATCTACGTATGTAGTAATTAGTATACTTATGTGTGTATGTGTATAGCTTAGGTATAAATAATGTATGTATTACTTGATGGTAGTGTGTGCACAAAACTATATAGATATTACATGTATATGCATGATGTACATGGGTTTCTGCATGTTTTAGACTTCTGGCCGAAGGCCAGATTGGCGTCAATCCCATAGCCGTTTATGTGGTGTCAGCGCCAACCCCATGGACGCCAACACTAATCCCAGCGTCCAACGATATGGACGCCAACTTCTCTGACCTACATGCGTTGCAGAGCCAGAAATTCTGGAACCAAGGCAACTCACCCATTGGGGAGCTGTCTCCCAATGGTCTGAGAACCATCATGTCACCCTGTGCGTGGGAGAGAAGCCTCTCCCTATATCTAAACCCGAATTTGCTCCCCAACTCTTCTCTTGCCTTTTACAAGAGAGAAAGAGGAGAAGAAACCCTATTCTCTGACTGAGGAAAACCCCCACTTTGGAACCAAAATCCAACAACATGAAGCTTGTTCCGGGGTCTGCTGCAACAAGGAGCTTGCTGGATCATCGAGGAAGGCTTCCCCGACCTCGACTTGCTGTGGGGACTGCTCAGGAACCCGGAGGGAGGTGATCTTGGAGGGTGTTTCGCAACTTCTTGGGACTGCCCAAGGAGAGCTTCACCGAGCCCTAGATCCATTAGTGTATTTTTCAAAAGGCAAGTACCCTACTCATAACGTCCCCGTATGTGTCTAGGTTGGTTTTACAAATTTTATGTATTTTCCCTCGTGTCTAGACCCCCAAATTCACCCCATCTTTGGAGCTCGGGTTGTGTTCTGCACAGACCTGTCATTGACGGCAATGTCCCTTGCCGCTAAGATTATGCTTAGCGTCCATCGATTATGCCGTTGACAGTGAATTAGCGGCCAGAGACCGCCGCCAAGTTCATCTGGACAGAACAGTGACCTGTTCTGCCCTTCTATACAACTATTTTCGATATGTTTCACGATGAGGATATACTGTAAATCATTTATATGCTATGTATATTGTTGGTGTGATGGATGTGTGTGGATGGATTATCACGAATGATATGACTTAATTATTTCATGAAGATACATGTGTGATGAGTTTTAATCTTGTTAAACCATGTTTGCATGATTTAGGACAAGTCTGAATGCCCTAATTTGTGAGGATTATGCATGTGAGGTTCAGTCCCTGTTCTAAATTTCTGAGATTATTCCCATGCTTGTGTGAATTATTGCAAAATTGTTTAGGAAAATAGAGATCATGCTAGGTCATGATAAATCTTCCATAAATTAATGGATTGTCCAATAAATTTAGGAATAAATTCTGTAGTTCCATGCTTGTTAGGGTTCAGACAGTGAGTGGTTAAAACTGTGCTTGTGTTCAATTCCATGTTAAGTTGAATTGTGGATGGCATGAGAAATGGATGTTTGAATTTCTGAAAATTCGTTTTAGTTCAGAAAAATCTGAAATTTTCATGAGGAATCCTAAATCCGAAATTAACATGTGGTTAAAATTTCAGGTCATTTGGACCAGTATTTAATGTAATATGATTTTTTCCATGTAAATGTGAATTATGCATGCTAATGTGAAACAATTCGATTTAGGTGTAATCCGACCTGATCGGTGATATTTACCTGTATGTAGATTTTGAAATCTATAGTGTCATGTTAGGAAAAATAGAGAAATGTGAATGTGAGAGAGAAAGTGAATAGAAAGAGAGTGACATGTGTAAACCATGTGTAAAATCGGTAAAAATGTGTAATGTGAAAATGTGCCAAATGTGACACTGCTTCCGCAGAGGGCAGTGGAACCGTATCGGGGAAAAGTCCCCCTGAGAAGGTTCAATGTGTAAGTTACCTAAGGGCATTAGGGGGAAATCCTGGAGGTGGACAAGTACCACTGGTTAGGGTGGAGACTTGTTCTCCCGTCTGCGTAGTCCAAGAGTCGCCATTGTATTGCCTAGATGGCGTCTATGTGATGTGATGTGTTGTGTCCTTCTTTGGTGGTTTGGACTATGTGTCACGCACTAAATGTGAAAGTGTAAATGTGGATGTGTAAATGTGCATGTGTTCATGTGTTAATGTGAAAGTGAACAATGTGTAATGTGTATGTGTAAAGTGCAACTTATGTGAATTGGAAATTTGTGTAAAGAAAATGTGAGACCAAAATGTGAGGATATGATATTGTAATCCATGTTGTGGCAAATCTGAAACCATGTTAAATCAGTAGCTTCATTATGTTAGGATCATGTTTATATGTGTAAAATGCCTAGAATCCATGCTAGGGACAATTAACAAGTATGTGCACAAAATTCCATGTTTGGTTGTTCACATATTGTATTTTAAATAATATTGTAGCTCTCATGTGTAGGGTTATGGTTGCTAATTCATGTGAAAACCAGCAAGTTAAAGTATGTAAAATGTTCGTGTACATGCACAAGAATGTGTAGATTCCATGCTAGGTGTGTTTGTTTCATGTACGTAGGATAATCATGCTAAGTGCTTTCATGTTTTAGTTAAAATGCAAAGTAGAATTTCATGAGTAGGAATGATTAGAGAACATGTGTTAGGAAATTGTCTTGATAAGGAAATCTGAAAGCATGCATCATGTGTTTACTTATGGAATTATCATGGTTGGTTATTCATTTCAAACGTTAAGCATGATACATGTTGAGTTTTGCAATGGTGTGTGTAGAGCCTACTATGACATGTACGTGTATGGTATGAGTGGTGTTACTTGCTGAGTCTTTAGACTCACTACTTGCTTCGGCGTACAGGTGTAGTTGGTGACGTGGCACCGTTGGAGGAGACGGTGGAGACGGACTCCGAGCGCGGAGATTAGTCTTTGGAGTACTTTGTGACTTTTGCGTTTCATAGTATGTAAATTGAACGTTGTATAACATTAACATGGAAAGAATGTATAATGGTGGACATCTATGTATTTAATTTTCAGCAAGTTAATTATGTGGACTTTTAGTCTTAATGTTATCAAATCATGTATGTTAAATGTGGATGATGAATGATGAAGACAGTAGTTCTTTTTACTTCCGCTACTCTGTTCTTATATTCACGTTATCTCAGCTGAATGTTATTGTTGGATAAATGTCCCACTGTGGCAACGCTCGCTATACCGACGTGGGTTGGTATAAACGTACCGGTATAATGAGGGTCGCTACAGCGTGTGCATGTGGAGTAGGTGTTTTAGCTTTCTGTGGCTCCACAGTCGTTGTGTATCCTTGTCGGAACACGAGGACGATTGGGTGAGATCTAGTGGTGTCGGCAGACCCTATTTTGCTCGCCGTAGGTTCTCCATGTGCGTGTTTTCCGCTTGGTTTTGGGTCACCATTAGAAGCTCTCGTTTGCCTT
>JACBKR010003568.1:0-28605 GCA_014218235.1 Colocasia esculenta
TTTCAGTTGCCTCTGGATTTTTCCAACAAACTTTTGAAACTCTTGAGATCAAGGCATGGGCTGTCATCTCACAGCATGCCTCTTTATTGTCTCCTATGTACTATCTTTCTCACACTTAATACATTGATTCTCTCTTCTTTGTCTCATCGCCTATCTTTTTGCTTATTGACAAAATGGGGGAGAAACTAAAGTCATTCTGAAAAACATGTTTAATTTTTGTATGCTGTTTAGTATATTTTGTCATCATCAAAAAGGGGGAGATGATGACCAAACTGTCCCCATAATAAATAATTCATTCATTTATTTATATATTAATTTTGATGATTAACAAAATAGTACTAATAATTACTTGAGCTTTGAAGACAGGAAATAAAGAAAATGAAAGTTCAAGACAATCAGGTAAGTCTCATCTCACATTCTGTCCAAGTCTTTGTATCGACTTCTTCATACTTCACATCGACTTCTTTGATAAGCGAAACGATTTCCTTTCTAACCGAAAAAGTTCAAAACAAATCGATATCGCAACGATTCTTTAAGACATCGCAACGATTTCTTTAGAACCCGTACGACTCTCTAGCCGTAACGATTTCTTTAGACCTCGTAACGACTTCTTTAGAACTCGCAACGACTCTCTAGCCGTAACGATTTCTTTAGACCTCGTAACGACTTCTTTAGAACTCGCAACGACTCTCTAGCCGTAACGATTCCTTTAGACCTCGTAACGACTTCTTTAGATCTCGTAACGACTTCTTTAGAACTCGCCTCAACGACTCTCTAGCCGTAAAGATTTCTTTAGACCGCGTAACGACTTCTTTAGAACTCGCAACGACTCTCTAGCTCTACGATTCCTTCAGATCTCATAACGATTTGCTTTGTGCAACGATTTGTTAAGAGTTTCACATAACGATTTCTGTACTGTCATAACGATTGATAGCTGTAACGATTTCTTTCATGCTTCTCGTAACGATTTCTTTGAAACTCGTAACGACTTGATAGCTTGTACAATTTCTTCAGTTCTCGTACGATTTCTCAAACTGTAACGACTTGATAGCTGTAACGATTTCTTCAGTTCTCGTATCGATTTCTTTGAAACTCGTAACGACTTGCTAAGCCCGTACGATTTCTTTGGTTCTCATAACGATCTCTTCGAAACTCATAACGACTTGCATTTCATATCGATTTCTTAAGTGTTTCACAACGATTTCTTTTAGAACACCAACCTACATCTCATAACGATTGGTCTGTTATCGTAACGATGATTCATAAGTCATCGGGATTATTCATATCAACCTTCCTGCTGTATTAGTATAATTTTTAATAGCGTTGAAAAGTCAAAGTCATATCTCGTCTGTTGACTGCTACGCATTAAATGCTCTCTGATCGTATCTCCCATGCATGCAGACAATATCTTCCATTTTTATGCTACTCTGTCCTCGTCCTTTTTAGACAAAGGAGCTTTGCTATATATTGCAATATCTGTTCCATCTGCAACTAACAATCGACGACAGTCCCAGCTGTCCTCTATTTATTGTTGATATGCTCGCAGATATCTGACAAGACTCATCTGTACAACGTTAGATACAAGACTCTAAAACATTTCTCTGGCGTGTACTAAAGGATAAAAGACTGAAGATCAGAAGCTTCCTTGGTGACCAGTCTAACGTACACCTGGATGAGAGACAACGATTCTCTTAACGTTCAAATTTCAAAGAAGCTTAAATACAAACTCAAGACTGAGAAGAAAAATATACACACAGAAAAGCAAGCAACACCAATTCTTCTAGTCCTCGGAGTTCCAAGCAAGAGCAAAGCGTCCATTCCATTGTTTTCCGTAGCTCTTCTGCTCTCAGTGTTCTTAGAAGAAATCCTTGTGAGAGCTTGTGTAGTCTTTGGAGAGAAACCAGTGTCAAATTCCTTTTCTCTCTTGAGGCTTGTTTTGCTTCAGCTTGCAGCTGATTAAGCTGGTGTCCGAAGCTTGTTCTTAAACTTCATTTCTTTGGTTTGTACCCTTCTGACGAAGGAAGACCTGGTGGTATCCAGGGTGGTGTTTTCCCTTCAGGTTGAAGGAGACCAGTTGAGGCTGGGTGTAAGGATCCGTGAGGGGGATAGTACCCTTGTTAGTAAAAATCCTGAGACATTGCTCAGGGACTGGACGTAGGTCTCCTGTGGAGAGGAGTTCCGAACCAGGATAAAAACCCTTGTGTATTGTGGTTGTGCTTATGTGCGTTTGCTGTTTTATTTGTCCATCTCTAACGTTTGTTTAAGTTGTTGTGTAATCCTTTAGTGAACAGGTTTTAATCAAAGATCAAATTTTAATAACCCATTCACCCCCTGGCTAGCTAGCTGGGCAACAGAGGAGGGCTTCACCAACAAAGTTTGATCTTCTAGGATTTATTTTGAGGCAAGTAACCTTTGGACACAACCCTACCCATAGCCTCTACGTCTTTGGTATTTTAGAGATTTTATATCGCGTCCTGGACCCCCATTCATCATTGTTTCTGCTTTCACTCTACAAACAGAAACTAACGACAGTATCTGATGCCCTTAAGATCCATGGTTGGCGGCCACATGTTGTGCCGTAACCCTATTGGCGGCAACTCTATGCCGCCAAGTTCTTCACGTTTTGCAGATGGTTGTTTGATCTGGTGACATGTTATTTAGAATTCTGGATATCAGTACATGCTGTGAAAATTTTATTGAGTCTGTAACAGTTAGGAGGTCATATCATGAGGATGTACCAAATTTTTCTGGAATTATTTTTATTATTAGAATTTCTGTAATTAGACTGTGGGCATGATTTAAACATGAAAATTATAAATAATTAGATCCATGTAAATTAGGTTCCATAAATTTTCCATATGCTTGTAGCGACCATTTTTAGGTTTTGATACTATTGGACATGACGGATTTACTGTGTACAATGCTAATTGGATTTGTGGATAATATGCTTGAATTGTTTTAATTTTCATAATTAGTATACACATCCGAAAATTCTGGAAAATTGAGCATGTGATATATTATCTGATTAGAACTTGTGATAACATATCGCTCTGTTTTGATTACAGTAAGTACTGTTATTGTTTTAATGAAGGAAAATGACCATAATGACATGTTAGGTTTAATTATGTGTAAATCAAGGATAGCAGCATGTTTAGGATTATATCATGATCAAATAGTCACTGTGAATAGTAGATTCATATTAGGTCCTGGACATGTAGGATTATAAAAAATGCTGTAAATATGACTAGCGCATGAGAATTGTGTGAATAATATAACAATGTGAAACTGTGAAATAAATGGCCGATATTGACACTGCTACCATAGAGGTCTGAGAGCTGTTACTGTAGAAAAGTCCTTATAGGAGGCTCAACGTATGTGAAATATATCCTAAAGGCATT
Organism: Colocasia esculenta; assembly: GCA_014218235.1. Taxonomy (NCBI): domain Eukaryota; kingdom Viridiplantae; phylum Streptophyta; class Magnoliopsida; order Alismatales; family Araceae; genus Colocasia; species Colocasia esculenta. The sequence goes on from JACBKR010003568.1 coordinate 3,399, forward strand.
AGGATGAAATCCTGGAGGTGGACAAGTACCACTGGATATGGGGAGAGGGTTTCTCTCGATCTGCGCAGTAACAAGATTCGTCACTATTTGCCTAGGTGGCGAGTGTGTATTAAATGAAGTGAAAAGCTATATTCTAATTGCTAAATGATGAGAATGTCTGTTTTCCTCTAGATGGTAGTTAGGACTATGTGTCACGGCAAATTAAGTGTAAAAATGTGTGAAATAAGAAAGGGCACGTGGTAAGTGCAAATGAAAACTGTGAGAAAAATGTGTGAAATCATGTATAAATGTAAGAGAATGTAAATGAGAGAGTAAATGCATGTGAAAACCAAGGTAAAATGCATATATTCATATCTTTCATGTGTTAATATTTAAATGCAATATCATGTTTAGTACCATGTTATGTAGTTTAATAACATCCATGTACTAGTGTTATGTGAGTATGAACAAATGTGAAAAGTGGATGAGGTGTTAATGTAGTATGAATGGATTAGCATGTGAAAGGATGTAAATTCATGTAAATGTAATTTATTCATGTTAAAAGCAAGCTAAATGTGTGAAAAGTATTATATTTACATGTGAAATTGGTTAGATAACATGCTAAGATTATATTTACCATGTGCATAGATTCAGGTTCTAAAAATTGCATAGAATTGTGACGAGAATTGCATGAGATTGGAACCTTAAGTCTTGTTTGAACATAATGTATAGAAAGCATGCTAAGGTAATTCAGATATTTAATTATGTTAAGAATATGACTAATGTGTACTGTGTTTAGTAACATGAACCAAATTGTATTTATACTTAGAAAACATGTCTAGGTTGTTTATGTTTATTTGTTTAAGTAATATAAAGCATGTGCCATGTAATTTGTTTATGGTTAAAAGATAGCTTGTGTTCCTTATTGTTGATAGTTGTCATGTGTGTGATGTGTGTAAGGTGGTGTACTTAGATTGCTTGCTGGGTCTTTTAGACTCATACTTGCTTCGGCGTACAGGTGTGACAGGTGTTCCCGTACCTGAGGAGATGTAGTGAAGGTCGACGCCGCATACGAGGAGTTGTTGTTTGTGGAGATCTTTTAGTAGTTGCTTTATTTCATAGTATGAATAATGTCATTCGTAAGGAAAATGTAATAGACAATGTTTCTTTTGAAATTGTAATAATGAGGACTCTGTTATTTTCTTTTGCTATATAGATTGTGGAATGACGTGATGATGATGAAATGAAGTTAAACTATTTCTTTTATTCCCGTTGTACTCACTTGTATTCATGTACATATCAACCTATGGTTTAGTGTTGGTTATTATCCCACTGTAATGACACCTTTGTACCGATGGGATTGGTATAATCGTACCGGTATAAAGTGGGTCGTTACATGAGTTCATCACCATGTTTATGTCATTGTTCATCTTGGGGGAAGTTATGTGTTAGTTCTTTTCTACCTTCATAAGTTGGTTCAACCTGAGACTATGTTAACTTCAACTATGTTTGAGTAAACTGATCCATAGAAGTAGAGAAGAGTTTGTTTTAAGGAGAACTACTCTTTCGGTAGTCTTCCTCATTCACTTCCTTTTGTTGCTAGCTTGGTATTTTTGATGTTTAGAGCATGTTGGATAATGTTAAAGTCATGTTAGGAACTGTAAGATTGCTTGGTAAACCAATCCTTGTAGTTCTGAACATTCTTTGGAAGTTTAGATAGCACCTGTAGATAGCCATGACCTACTTGTCGACAAGAACCATGTTCCCCAGACCCAAATTGTGCTGGACACCAATACCTGTCGACAGACAGACCTTGCCTGTTGAACAGCAGCCCCACATGTCGACAGGCCAGGCTTATCGACAGGCAGTGGCTAGACATCAAGATTTTGTTTCTGGGAGACAGTACCTGTCGACAGCTCTTCTCTAGCTGTCGACGCATGCTGCCTGACTCAGGTTTCCAATACCTATTCTGGTTCAACTCTTGCTGATACCACATGCTATTAGTTTGGCCTTTTCCCATTCATTCACTGTGTATCTACCACTTAAACATTGGTTAGAACTACTCAATTTCCTTCCATCCTTACGTTGAGTTACCTTTGAGAAACTCCAAATACAATTAGCTCCCATGAAGTGATCTTCTTCTGTGGTCAGTGATAGTACTCTATAAATTCATGTTATGTGAGATAAGTTGAGTACTTTTATACCTCAATTGAACCTTTACATGAGTGTCTTATGATGACGGTTTGTGGGTCTTTGGACTCATTTGAGAAATATGTCTGTGCAAATAGGACTGGTCCATCCTGGGAGCACCCAAATTCGTTAGTGGCCACGCGGGATGATAAAGGACAAGTGGATGTTTGGCATTACAATCATTATGTGCTTGATTAGTCATCATGTCATCTATTTGTGTGCGAATGTGAATTTGAATCAAAACTTGACTGTCATCTTGAATTCTAGATCATGTTTCTATTAGTTATTGCTCTTGTTCCTCATGTGTTATATAATTGACACGATCGTTCATTCATTTTGATATTCAGTGTTAGCAATAGCCAAGTTCTTATCTTGAGATTATACATCTAGTTCTTTGATTAAATGAATTGAATTCTACTGGCTAGTTAGCTCACTCCATCTACCCTTTTCAGGTAGTCAGATGGGGGTGAAGTCTAAGGGGAAATTGTGTGCTGATGGATCGTTCAACGTCAAGCAACCCATCATTCTTTTATCTTTCTTATAGACAATGTGGAATGTAATATTTCAAAGTTTACTTCTATCTGCTCCTCCTCTTTTGGACTATAGTGAGAAGTATTGTGTAATAAAACTTCTGCTGACCAGTTGTGAATGAATAACCTTTGTCTTAATTCTTGTACTTAATATATGTCATTTCTGTAAATAGACTTTTCCTAGGACGTGACAGATAATTTGGTATCAGAGCCTTAGTCGACAAACCGAGGGATCACCAGTGAGTTGGGTAGAAACTTGGGATTAGCTAGAATGATTTTATAACTATGTAGATATTTAATTTGTTATTTATTTCAGCATGGACATGAATCCAAGACAGACTGGTGGCAGCAATGGAGATCTACGCTAGGATATTGAATTATATGCCCAAGCACAATGGAGCCCCATGTGCAAATCAAAGAAGAAGTGCTCAACCTGACCGTGGCACAGGCAATCCCCGTGCTTCTCTAGATATCATGACCCAGGTCAAGAATCATTTGGATAACTTGAGGCTGGGGCAGGATATGTTGCCCATCAGGTCGAATGTTATTGGAAGGCGTTGACCGATGCGACAAGAGAATTGTACCATGGGGCTGGAGGAGCTGGAGGAGAATAGCAACCACCGACTATGGAGTCTGTTGTAGACCTAACCTGAAGATAGATGTGGAGTTAGGCCACTTACTTTTGTAAACCTATCATTGTTTCAGTGATGATTGTACATAAACTCCTATGTGTATATGGAGTGAGGCGTTAGTGGATGTGATGACTTGTAAGTATGACAAACTTGGTAGGGAGAAGGTTGTAGTATTTCAGTTTATGACAGTGGTAATGTATTATGGTGTAAATATTTGACTGTTTAATGGAAATGGCGTGTTATGTGAATTTCAAATGTGTACGTGATGATGTGAGCATGGTTGAATATGGAATTAATGTATGCATTATTGGATATTTCACATACTCTCTCAATTTAGTCATGACGAAGGTGATGCTAACTGGAGGAAAATGGAGAGTTCAATGCACGACTTGACTCGAGTAATGAAACGGTAGCCAGAAACAATAGCCACAATGGAACAAGTTTATTTAGGATTTCTGAAGTCTGGACCCTTCGAGATTCGTAGGAGTACGGATCCGGACGAGGCTGAGAACGGTTGAAAGACATTGAAAGGATTTTCAATGTGATTAAGTGCACAGAAGAAGAGAAGATTCGTCTGGTGACATTTTAGTTAGACTAGGATGCCCGAGCATGGTGGAAACAGTGGAATCCACCTTAGAGGACCCAAACCAAGTGGATTGGGAGGAGTTTGTAGAATATGTAATGACCAATACTTCTCTGAGCTAGTTCAGGAAAGGAAGGCAAATGAGTTTGCTGGTTTGAAACAACTCAGATGTCAGTATCAGAGTATGAGGCCCAGTTTACCCGACGTCCAAGTATGCTCCGCATCTTATAGCCACAGAGAAATTGAAGGCCAAGAGATTTTAGAACGGACTACGCCCTAATTTTATTATGCAGCTAACTCCTCATCTAATCACTACATACTCGGAAATGGTTAAAAGAGCATTAGCACTAGAAGCTGCAAATGACACAGTGGACAAGATTAGGGGAAGGTCTGGAGAAGGATCTTCGGATCGTAAGAGGAAGTTTGAGTTGGGGAATGCCCGAAGGTTCAGCAGACTGCTAAGAAGGCAGAAAAGCTCCAGTTGAAAACAAGAATGTGTGTAAACATTGTCACCTCAGTGGACACAACGCTGAAAATTGTTGGCGTAGGTTAGGTGCATGTCTCAATGTGGGAGTACTCACATCGATTTCGGACTGTCCGATGATAAAAAATGCACCAGCAAACCCAAATCCCCGAGCAAAGCAAGAAGGTTACAAGCCATTCAAGAGATGGAACCTGAGTCCCCGCAAGAAGGCAGATTGATTGAAGGTACACTATTAGTAAACTCAAAACCCGCATATGTATTGTTTGATTCAGGAGCTACAGATTCTTTTATTAGTTACGAGTTTGCTAAATCTTTGAAAGTACAATCAGTTCCACTACCTACACAGCTTGAGGTTGCAAGTCCTTTGAGTGAGGTAAGAACTTAAGGAATATTACCCTGCTAGCCAATCTTAGTCAGGGGACATAGTTTACCTAGCGATTTGATATGCCTTGAGATGTGGGATTATGATGTAATCCTTGGGGTTGATTGGCTATCTAAATATCATGCAATATAGATTGCCAGTTAAGACAAGTAACCTTTATAGGAAAGGAAGTTTACTCTATTACTTTTGATAAACCCCACACAAGAAGAATACCTATAATTTCAGCAGTCAAGCATGTAAATTGGTACAAAAAGGCTGTCAGGGATTCTAGCTTCTATGACTTTGATAAATCAAAACATCACTGGATTGGAAGATATTCCGATAGTACGGGAATTTCTTGATGTTTTCCTCGAAGAGTTACATGGTTTACCACCTAGTAGAGAGGTAAACTTCTCAATTGAATTGGTACCGGGAGCTACACCATCTCAAGAACACCGTACAGATGTCAATGGAAGAGTTGAAAGAACTAAAAAGGCAATTGTTGGAATTGATAGAAAAGGGATTTATTAGACCAGTACCTCACCTTGGGGTGCTCAGTACTGTTTGTTAAAAATAAGAGGGTCTATGCGGTTATGCATAGATTATCGACAATTGAATCAGTTGACTATAAAGACAAGTACCCACTTCCAAATCGATGATCTATTTGATCAATTGTCTGGAGCTCAGTTTTTTCCAAGATTGATTTAAGATCTGGGTATCACCAACTCAAATTCAAGAGCAGGATATTCATAAAACAGCTTTCCGAACCAGACATGGACACTACGAATTTGTAGTTATGTCATTGGATTAACAAATGCACCAGCTGCTTTATGCATTTGATGAATGACGTGTTCAGATCTTACTTGGATCAATTTGTAGTTGTATTCATAGATGATATACTGATTACTCCAAGAGTGTAGAAGAGCATGAAACACATTTACGGATTCTTTACAACTATTACAAGATCACAAGTTATATGCAAGTTCAGCAAATGTGAGTTTTGGTCGAAGCAAGTGATACTCTTAGGACATATTATCTCTAAAGAATGTCTATCAGTGGATTCTTCAAAAATGAAACCATACAAAATGGGAACAACCTAGGAATCTCACTGAGATTAGAAGTTTTCTGGGTATGGGCAGTTACTACTGGCGGTTTGTTGAAGATTTTTCTAGAATTGCTTCGCCTCTCACACAACTGACTAGAAAAGGAACTGCATTTGTGTGGAGTGAGAGTTGTGAACAAGAATTCCAATTATTGAAAGAATGTTTATCAACTGCACCAATTTTTAGCTTTGCCGGTAGAAGGAAATGTTGGTTGACTGCCATCGACTCCGTTAGGGAATCGCTGCCACTATGCTGTTGGGGCAGCATAGTGACATCGGGGCTGGCAACCCAACCCGCCGCAGGGGTAAAACCCTGTGGCGAAGCCCCTCATGCCGACCACAGCGTTGACGTGGTGCTTTGCGCTTCCGCCTTAAAGATTTGGCTACCCCTTCACTACCAGCTCGAGCTTTTGGTGCAACGGTAAGGGGCTTGGTCCAACAAGTGGTATCAGAGCGAGGTTGCGGGTTCGATTCCCCCGGGTGCCGCTGGGGGGGGAGTTTGTTGGTTGACTGCCATCGACTCCTTAGGGAATCGCTGCCACTATGCTGTTATGGGGCAGCATAGTGACATGGGGGCTGGCAACCCAACCCGCCGCAGGGGAAAAACCTGTGCGAAGCCCCTCATGCCGACCACAGCGTTGACGTGGTTCTTTGCGCTTCCGCCTTAAAGATTTGGCTACTGCCTTCACTACCAGCTCGAGCTTTTGGTGCAACGGTAAGGGGCTTGGTCCAATAGGAAAAACATTTGAGGTTTATACTGATGCTTCAAATATTGGACTGGGATGTGTATTGATGCAAGACGGAAGAGTCATTGCTTATGTATCTAGACAATTGAAGACTCGTGAGAAAAACTACCCAGTACATGATTTGGAATTGGCCGTAGTAGTCTTTGCTCTCAAACTTTGGAGACACTACCTGTACGACATTCAATTCATAGTGTACTCTGATCATAAGAGTCTCAAGTACTTATTTTCACAGAAAGAACTGAATATGAGACAAAGAAGATGGATGGAGTATATCAAAGATTATGATTTCAAAATGAATACCATCCATGGAAAGGCAATATTGTGGCTGATGCACTCAGTAGGAATCCTGTAGCCAAGGTATTCCAATTGCGAGTTAAGGAATGGAAGTTATTAGAAGAATTTTCCACATTGAGTTTGAAGGCCGAACCACAGGAAGAAAGAGTTGTAATTGAAAACTTGATAGTACAGTCAGACTTGTTAAAACAAATTGGAGAGCAACAGGACAATGATCCTATATTGACGAAAATTAGAGAAAAATTGGCTTCCAAACCTGATTTTGATGAAGATGTGCATGGGAATCTTCGGTTCCGGAACAGGTTGTGTGTGTCGGATAATTATGAGATTAAGAAACAAATTTAAAAGAAAGCTCATCGATCACATTACTATTCATCCAGGAGCTGCCAAGATGTATCAAGATTTAAAGAAGCATTTCTGGTGATGTAATATGAAAAAGGATATTGTGGATTTCATAGCAAGATGTTTAACATGTCAAAAAGTCAAAGCCGAACATCAGAAACCGCAGGAAAGTTGTAACGTCGCGCATTTTTTGGATCCTCGGGATCGTGTGTTTAGCGCTTGTGGTGGCCAATGTGAGGCCAATGTGGCTTGTGTGTCGTGTGTGTGTGTGTGTTTCTGGGGCTTACTAGGCCGACAGTTTGGGCCTACAGTACCCTAGATTCCTCAGCCTGTCATCGCGACAGGAAGGTGTGTCGGTTCTTAACGCGACAGAGGTGGCCGTCGCGTTCATGTGGCCGCCATGGTGCGTTGAGCATCTACATGTGCGCCACGGTAGCGCCCAGGGCAGCGGGCGTTGGGAAGGCGACGCTCAGGTCCGTCGCGACCTGATCGCGGCGCCCGGATGCGTCGCGTTCCGAACAGCTGCAGTTTTTAAATAACCCCAGCCAAGCAGAACGCACAAGGATTCTGCTCGGCCAGGGGGAGGAGCTGTGGCGATTTCTGCTCGGGTTTTGCGTCTTTGGCGTGTCCTCGCTGCAGGGAGTTCGGGAGAGTAGGGGAAACACTGGGAGATAGCTGCATAACGCGTCTTCGCGAAGGTAGGTGAACTCTTCTCGTTTTTGGGTGTAAATTGCATGGGATAGGGTTCCAATCAGTTTAATGCGTTTCTAACAATATATAGCATGCTTAGGTATTCATAAAAGCATGAAAACGAAGAATAAGGGTGGTTTGTATGTTGTGGAATGGGCTATCATGGAGAGAGCCTGGATTAGGGTTCCCGCCTAATAAGGCGACGTGTCCCTATGTCACGTCCTGAACGTGACACAGTGATGTGTCGCGTTAAGGATCAGGAGGCGACATGTAAGTAGGTCGCGTTCTGGATCAGAAGGCGATGTCGTGGCGACGCCTTCTGAAGGCGACCCAATGGTTGTCGCGACTTGGCCTGAGAGGCCCTATTTGTGCATGGTTTACGCATGTGACTATTCGATTATCGTTACGGCATGCTCAGCGTTAGTGAGCAGTGCATTGGCACTGTGGCGCTCTGAGAAGCGCGTGGTTTTCGAGGCTAGCTCACAGGTTACGTAGCTAGCTAGTAGTTTGCCTGTGGACATAGGGTTCATACGAGGCAGGTGGTGTTCATGTGTGTGAACCGTCAGTACACGAGGTTTACGTGAGATTTCACGTGGTTTGTGTGGTGCGCACGTGGTTTCTATGTGCGTGTCAGGTAGTAGACGCCTACCGTGGTTACCTCTCCAGTTGGGTGCCCCAGGTTCTTGGTGAGCCAGGCGTTAGCTCGGGGCTTTGTCCCGATACTGTGCTGTACCGTCGAGGTCTGTGTCGTCTGACCTGGACACCCTCACTCCTAGTTTGAGTTGTACGTCCGGCTGAGGGAAAGACGACAGTGGACTGTGACTCTTAGTTTGTTTTTAGTCACTTGTAGTGCGCTCTTAGTTGGGGGTACGGACACCAGTGTCGACACTGGTCCCCGACTAGTCCTTTTCAGTGCCTCACTCTAGCGAGCCCAGGCCAGGGTCTCTAGAGGTGCCAGGCATGGGCCTGTGACCGTGTGGTCCGCAGGTGGTGGTGTTAGTTGGTCTCCACAGTTGCTTGTCTTTTTCACGTGAAGCGGCAGCTGGACCTTTCGTCCGTGGCTGCGAGACTGAGAGGTAGACCTGTGTTAGTTTGTCCGAGTCTGTTGCTGGTGTCGCGAACCAGTCTACGTGGCTCGAGTGTGGCGGTCTCTACCGTAGCTCGTACACGTGTTTGAGTTTTACCGTTTATTATTACAGCTGTTTTACGCAGTCGGCTAGCGTGAGTTTGTTTATAGCTTTAATATCTTGTTTAGTTGAGCTATAAATTGCTAGCATAGTTTACTGCTTTCGCACTTGTGTTTTGGTTGCTCGGTGTTGGGGGATTCCCTACTGTGCCAGTGACTAGCGAGGCTCACCCCTACTCCCCACAGGCGAGGGCGAGGAGGAGGTTTCTCTACCGTCGTCCAGTTCGGAGCCGCGATGTAGCGGTGTTGGCCCAGCGCCTCCAGCAGTGTAGCTTTTCTTTGTTCAGTTGTACCTGTTGTACCTCGGGGTATCCCAGGCTTGTGTACTTTCCTTTATTTCTTTGAAGTTGGCTATGTAAAACCTTGTATATTATAAATGCAGTGGTGTGTTCCTTTGTGTTTTCACAGACCAGTGTGTGGTATCCCTCGCGAGGCTTCGGCCCGTTCGCGGGAGACGGACTCGGGTCAAGCACGTTACTGGTTTAACGGCTTGGACGAGGCGTTCCGTCCACAAAGTTAAAACCACTTGAGTTCCAGAGTGGAAATGGGATAGTTGTCAGTATGGATTTTATTGTGGGGTTACCCAAAACACGAAGTGGATATGATGTAATTGGGTAATCATGACCGACTTACCAAATCAGCTCTTTCCTGGCAATCAAAACAAGATGGTCTGTCAGTATTTTAGCAGCCTATACATGAAAGAAATTGTTCGGTTGCATGGAATTCCAAAGGACATAGTTTCTAACAGATGCGAGGTCACCTCACATTTTTAGAGAGAACTACAGGATGCATGGGAACTAAACTAAAGTTTAGCACTGCATTTCATCTGCAAACCTACGGACAGACGGAACGGGTGAATCACATTATTGAAGATATGTGTCGTGCTTGTGTATTAGAGTTTGGAAATGACTGAACACTCACTTAGCAATCATGGAATTTTCTTATAACAATAGTTACCAGTGTACTATTCAGATGGCACCATTTGAAGCTTTGTATGTCGGCAGTGCAGATCACCATTGTGTTGGGTGGAATTAAAAGAGTCACATATTCTTGGACCTGAAATGATCCAGAGACAACATAAATTATTAAATTAGTACAAGACCGAATGAACTGCCCAAGACCGACAGAAAAGTTACGCTAATCGTCGAAGAAGGGAACTAGAATTTCAGCAAGGAGACCATGTGTTCCTAAAGTATCACCCTGAAGAGGAATCAGGAGATTCGGTATTAAGGGAAATTGAGTCCGAGATATATTGGACCATTTGAAATACTGAAAAGAGTTTGGGAATGACATACCAACTGGCACTTTCACCATAGTTGTCTAATGTATATGATATTTTCATGTGTCAATGTTGAGAAAGTATGTGTATGACCCAGAACACATCTTGGAATACCAAGATCTGGAAGTACAAGAAAATCTGGCATATGAAGAACCTGTACAAACCTTGACCGGAAGATTAAGCAACTTCGGAACAAGGAAGTTCCATTGTTAAAGATTAAGTGGATAAGCGAGGACAAGAAGAAGCAACATAGGAGCTAGAAGATGCCATCAAAATCAAGTACCCAGAATTATTCACAGTTAGTAATTGTACTCTTATGTTGTTAAAATTTGGAGGACCAAATTTCTTTTAGTGGGGAGAGTTGTAATCCCAAAAATTTTATTGTTAGGAATATGAATAATATGATTATTAGACATGGTTTTAATATTATGAGATTGAAATAACTAATATCTGAGATTAATTAGTGTTAACAAACGTTATCCAGTGTCGTACACAGAGGTGCGCGATCCGACAGGCGACACTGAAAATTGTAACAAAAATAAAATCCGAGAACACCATAATTCCAGAAAAATATGGTGATATCAGAAATGTAAATATCCAGATTAGTTACGTACGGATTTCGAGATTAAGCCGACGTAATATTTTCTGGGTGATTTTTCACCCAATAGAAAAAAAATTCTAAAAATAAACTTAATCACCATAATTTGTAAAATCATGACATTAGCCTATGGTTGAAATTTTAACACAAATAGACACCATTTGAACATGTTTACATAAGGATTAATGGGCCAGCTGATTTATGATCCAATTACGGGGGGATTTTTGTGGGAATTTATAGTGCTTACGTATGAGAGGCACTGGGAAGGCCAGCACACAAGGGGCTGAGGTTAACACGTATTTACATGAGGTGTTTAGCTGTGAAGGGTGCATGTCTAACATGTCGACAGTAAAAACCATTTGGTTTTTACTGTGACACACCAAGGGCCTGCGTGTCCTCATGCATGGGAGCTTTGCTGAGTTATAAAACCTCCCCGTAACCAGCATACTAGTCTTTACAACGCTAGCATCTGCTGGGTCTCCTTCCTGCTCTTGCACTCTTCTTCAGTTCTTGTCCTTCTACTGTTGCTGTTGCTGTGCGTGCACCTTGGTGCTGGTGGTAGCTGCAGTGGTGGTGCGCCAAGAGGAGCTGCTGCTTCTGACTGAGGTGCTACCAGTTGTTTCTGTCAGAGGCAGTTGTACTGCCCCTTGGCTCCCTTTCCTTCCATCAATTATAGGCCATCAGAGTGGAACATTACTCCTCAAGCTATGTAGGATTCATTCCAAATCTCCTCTTTCTTTATCTCCTTCTTGGAGTCCTTGCTGAAGTTGAGTTCATCACCATGTTTATGTCATTGTTCAGTCTTGAGGGAAGTTATGTGTTAGTTCTTTTCTACCTTCATAAGTTGGTTCAATCTGAGAATATGTTAACTTCAACTATGTTTGAGTAAACTGATCTATAAAAGTAGAGAAGAGTTTGTTTTAATGAGAACTACTCTTTCGGTAGTCTTCCTCATTCACTTCCTTTTGTTGTTGGCTTGGTATTTTGATGTTTAGACATGTTGGTATAATGTTAAAGTCATGTTAGGAACTGTAAGAGTGCTTGGTAAACCAATCCTTGGTAGTTCTGAACATTCTTTGGAAGTTTACACAGCACCTGTTGACAGCCATGACCTACCAGTCGACAGGAACCATGTTCCCAAAACCCAAATTGTGCTGGACACCAGTACCTGTCGAGAGACAGACCCTACCCGTCGACAGACAGCCCCTACCTGTCTACAGCCGATCCTAGCCTCTCAACAGCAGTGTCCAAACTTCAAGATTTTGTTTGGGTTTTCTTAAAACTAACATACTATGAAAAAATTATTAGATGAATAACAACTAAAAACTTTAATTAGTAAAATACCACAGTTTTGACCTCAAAAGCCCGCCCGCATGTGCACTGATGCGACACTTCAAAATATACATAAAATAATGAATCGGGCTCCAGGAAGCTGATTTCCTCATAGTAAGGAAATCGATCTTTTGAAGCCGATTTCCTTACTATAAGTATTTGGTCTGTCAAAGACCGATTTCTTTCAGTAGAAGTTTTTTTTTACTTAAATTTATATCTGAACATATATAAATAAGATGAAATTTTAAACATAAATTTATTAAAAGTGATATATTTTAATTATGTTTAGTTGAAAATTTTAAAATAAAATTTTATAGAGTAAAAATTACTTTGAAAATTAAAAAATCAATTTTTTCTGATAATTATGTGATTTCATATTTAATTCTGTTATCGAAGTCCAGTGACGTGCTATGGAGATGTGTAGTTCTTAAGACAATATATATGAAAATCATGTTAATAATATAAGTGTGACTTTAAATAAAAAATAATTATGATTACTTTAATTATTTTTGTGAAGTAAAAAATCTCTCAAAAACCATTAGGTCGACTTAATCTCAACTAGGGTTCGCCGTACTGCGACAAACTGTCGTGGTACGTACGAACCTAGGCACGGTCGGATTGGGGGACCCGGGCGTGCCGCGGTGGCACACCGCAGCACGCTGCAGACTGGTACAGTCTGGTCCGCTAAATATATATTTTTTCATTTCTCTCTCATATCTGGTACATTTAATGGGTCTAAATGTGTCTAATTGAGACAAAATTTCAAACATAAACTAATTAAGAGATTATACAAATTATAGTAATTTAATTTTATTTATTTTTATTTTTTTGTCAAGTAAAAATTGTCCCAAAAATCATTAAGCTGACTTCATCTCAACATCTATGCATCAATAACTCCTGATATTTTATATTTTAGAATCATTATATTTTTCTAGTAATTATAATGATTTTTGATTTGACTTTATTTTTGGAACAAAATATCGTCCCATTGATGTGCACAGGGTTCGCTGTACCGCGGCAAATCCTGTGTGCACTTAAGGGGTCTAAATGACATCTAGTTGAGATGAAATTTGAATCTAAACTAATTAAGTGATGACAAAAATTATAGTAATTATAGTTTAATTTTTTAAATTAATTTTTTTACCAAGTAAAAATTATCCCAAAAATTATTAAATCGACTTAATATGAACATCTATGCATCAATAATTCCTGATATTTTATATTTTAGAATCAGCAATTATAGTTTAACTTTGATGAAGACCTCGTGAGCATATTAGTCTGTTTTCAGGTTGTAGAAGGCGTGATACCTCTGATAGTTCTGGAGGATATGAGGGAAAAAAAATCAAACAAGCTCTTCCCCACCGTATCTCAGCGATATGGTACATACCGAACCACAGAAAATGCGGCACGGTCGATCCAGGCGGTACGGCCCAGATCGACCGTGCCGCATTACTTGACAAAAAAAATAATTAAAAAATTATTATAATTTATATCATCTCTTAATTAGTTTATGTTTGAAATTTTATCTCAACTAAACACAATTTAGACCCCTTAAATGTACCAGATATGAGAGAGGAATGAAAAAATATATATATTTAGCGGACCGGGCCGTACCGGTCTGCAACGTGCTGCGGCGTGCCGCTGCGGCATGCCCAGGTCACCCCAATCCGAGAGCCCAGGCACGGTACAGTTCGCAACCATGGTTGAGATTAAGTTGACCTAATGATTTTTGAGATAAGTTTTACTTGACAAAAATAATTAAAAGTAATCATGATTATTTTTTTTTAAAGTCACACTTATTATTAACATGATTTTGATATATATGTTTTTAAGACGTACACATCTCGACAGCGCGTCACCGGACTTCGATAACAGAATTAAATATGAAATCATCATAATTATCAGAAAAAATATGTTGATTCTAAAAATATGAACCTCGAAATTATTAAAGTATGGATATAGAGATTAATTGATTTATTAATTTTTGAAGTAATTTTTACTCCATAAAATTTTATTTTAAAATTTACTAAAATCATAATAAAATATCAACTTTTAATTTATTTATGTTTAAAATTTCATCTTATTTATATATTGTTTAGATATAAAATTAAAGATATAAATTTAAGTTAAAAAAAAACTTCTTAGGAAAGAAATCGATCTTTGGCAGACTGATTTCTTATAGTAAGGAAATCGGCCTTCAATAGACCGATTTCCTTACTTTAAGGAAATCGGCTTCCTAGAGCCCGATTTCATTATTTTATGTATTTCTTTGAAGTGCCGCGCCAGTGCACATGCGGGTGTGGCTTTTGAGGTCAAAATTGTGCTATTTTACTAATTAAAGTTTTCAGTGTGTTATTCACCTAATAATTTTTTCAAAATATGTTAGTTTAAGAAAACCCATTTTGTTTCTGGGACAGTACCTGTCGACAGCTCTTCTCTAGCTGTCATCATGTCATCTATTTGTGTGCGAATGAGAATTTGAATCAAAACTTGAGTGTCATCTTGAAATCTAGATCATGTTTCCATTAGTTTTGCTCTTGTTCCTCATGTTTATATAATTGACACGATTGTTCATTCATTTTGATATTCAGTGTTAGCAATAGCCAAGTTCTTACCTTGAGATTATACTCTTTTCTTTGATTAAAGAATTGAATTCTACTGGGCTAGTTAGCTCATTCATTCTACCCTTTTCAGGTGGTCAAGATGGGGGTGAAGTCTAAGGGGAAATTGTGTGCTGAGTGGATCATTCAACGTCAAGCAACCCATCATTCTTTTATCTTTCTTACAGACAATGTGGAATGTAATAATTTCAAGTTTACTTCTATCTACTCCGTTTGGACTGTAGTGAGGAGTATTGTGTAATAAAGCTTCTGCTGACCAGTTGTGAATGAATAAACCTTTGTCTTAATTCTCGTACTTAATATCTGTCATTTCCTGTAAATAGACTTTTACTAGGACGTGACATAAACCATGAGATGCATGAGAATTATATGCTAAACATGTGATCAAGTGATTAATGTGCCGTGTATGACACTGCTACCATAGAAGGCTATGGAGCCGTACTATAGAAAAGTCCCTATGGGAAGGCTCAATGTGAATGTGATATCATGTGGGCATCAGATGAATGAAAGGTGGACAAGTTCATCAATTTTAGGGTGAGAGTGCTCCTCTCGATTCTGCGCAGTACCAAGATTCGTCACTATATTACCTAGATGACGGGTATGTGATATTGTGTGATAGTGTCTTCCTTTATAGTGGTTCGGAATATGTATCATGGCAAAAATGTGTAAAGATGTGAAAATAAGTGTGAATGTGCAATGTGATCATGTGAAAGTGACGTTTTGATGTGCTCAAATGTGTAAGAATGGGAAACCATGTGAATGAGTTATGTTTATGTTAAACACAAGCAAAAGGTGAGATTTGTGGCATGTGAGTATATTAATGTGATAGATATCATGCTAGTATCTCTAGTATTATGTGATTAGTTTCAGGATTAGAATACTTGGAATTATGTCGTGTTCATGAGTTATGTTAATCATTATGTGCCATATGAAATTCATGTGTACTTAGCATGTTTAAGCTCGTTCATTTATACTTGCTAATAGTTACATGAGTCATGTGATAATTTGCTTATGATTCTACTTGTGTAGAATGTATGTGATAAGTGTTTGGATGTGACCAATAATGGCTTGAGAGTCTTTTGCGGAGACCCATCCTTGCTTAACTATATAAGTGAGACAGGTATTCCGGAGATAGAGGAGGAGATAGCGAGGATGACTCTGAGCGAGAGGAGTAGCCGAGGCTTAGAGAGCTATTCTATTAGCTTGTATTTCTTTTTCTTAACACGTGAGACGATGTTATTGTGATATGGACCTATGGACATGATTATTTGTGGACTTGGTAGATTTATTTGGCTACTATATAGACTGTGAGATGTGTGTGGTGATGATAGAATAAGAATTATTGTTTTTTCCACTGCACTTTCCTTTGTTATTTATGTACGTCTCTACCTCCCATGTTGTGTTGGGTACATGTCCCACTGTGACAGCACGCTTTATATCGAAGTAGATTGGTATAATCGTACTGTTATAAAGGCATCGTTACAAGTTAGATTTAGTTTTCTTAGGTACATACCCAAGACCATGTCTATGGTTTTACTTTGACACTAAGAACCTCATCCATTTTCTCTCTTTCCCCATGAATATAGAAATAGTGGATTTCAAATTATCAATGTTTCATGTAATTTCTAAATGAATTTTTAGAGACTTTAGCATTTCCTTAACCACGTGCACTTGGTTTTTCATTTCTTCATTTTCAGATTTCAAAAAATATTTTCATTTTCAAGCATCTGAATTTTTCAGAAAAACCATTATTATGAGCATGCACTCCATTTCTTCTTCGTACAATGTAATTTTACCTTGCATAGCCTCACTTTCATCATCAAGGTTTCCAAAATTTTGTTTGAGTTCATGACATGACATGCATAGAATTTCATTATGAAGAAAACTTCAATTTTCATTTTCTCTTTATTTCCTTTTTTACTTTCTTGTATTTTTCGTACAAGGCAAAATACATTGATTATATCGCCTCAATGGTAAAAGATTTGCGGTGTAGCATCCCGGAAATTTTAATTCTATAAAAATTCAATAAATGGAAAATAATTTTCATATATCTAAGTATTTAAAACATACGTATCATTATCGTATGTGCCAAATCACATAGGAAAAATCCGTAAAAATGGGAAATCAACCCCACACATTATCTTAAGAGTTCCACGAAGGAATTCGCATGACGAAAAATCCGATTGAACCAAGTGTACATCACATGGTGACCGATTATCCAAACTAGGAAACAGTCGAAACCGTTATCACGAAATACGACGCAACCAAAATTAAATAAAGGTGTTGGAGAGACTTCCAACACTATATATTAATGACCCAATATCTTAATTGGGCAATGGACCACTTATGACCCAAAAATCAAATAAAGCTAGAAAATGCATGGAAATTCGTAACTCTAAATAGGCTGAAATTAGAAAGGGGTAATTAGTTTAATGGGATGCAATCATACACTTTTAGCAACCCAAATTCGTGCCTAACCATCCATGGAAGTTGCTTGATGGCCAAGACTCTCTAATGGAGGAAGAAATCATCAAAAATAGGAAACCAACATGCCAATCCCGCAACCCTTCTTTCCTAGTTACAATAGGACTCCTAAACACCATGGTTACTAAAATACTCTTCACCAAACCCTAGGTACGAGTTTTAGAACTTGCTGGGGTCGTGTGGAGGAGTTCTTGTTGGCTAGGGAGCTGTGGATCGACAACAAGAAGCTCATCTTCTTCCCCTTCTCGTTCTGCTGCGACCTGCACAAACCACCTTCTTGGAGTCAAGCTAAGGTAGGCCAAATCTAAATCCCATCGTGCAAGGCTTATACCCCTGGAAATAGGTCGAGTCTACTTCCTAACCAATTGGAATGCCCAAATCCATGCAGTATATACGGAGTATTAAGTGTTCTCCTCCAAGCGGTCTGAACACGGGTTTTATGGAAGAACGAGACTTCATCAACCCAAAAGGTAGTTTTCTCGGGCCAAATCTTAACATCTCCTATACCAAATGTGTAGAGCATCAAGTTAGCTTTCATTGCCCTCTGGTTTCATCGAATTTCATTGAGCAAATTTTGAATTATAAGCGTTTTCTCAAAGTCATGCACTGTTAGGGCTTTTTCCTGTTCTTCGTATGTTGCATGTGATTCAAGACCGAATTAGAGTAAACTCATAACATGAAGTTATTCTACTAGTTATCCTCTTTAGGTTTTGTGTTGAACATTTTGTCTGAATGTCATTAGTTAGAGAGTTATAAGCATGGTAATGGGTTGCTGCACGAAACTACGGTTTTACGTTACACTTGGTCTGATGTTGTGTTCGACTTGATCAAAGCCTATCGAAACCATCCTTATTTTTTTATTTTGATTTACTGGAAGTACCCTTGTATGTCTAGGTTGTTTTAAAACTGGTTTCGTTATTTTTCATGCACTGTACAATTTGTTCTCTATTTCGGAAGCACCCTGTGTCCATATATGGCAGTTCTGGACCGCAATCCAAGAACATGTCCTTGCTCTGTCAGGAGCAGGCGCAAACTCTGTGAACGCGACGGCCCGATAGGCCGCGTTCTGAGGTCTTGTCGCGACAGCCGACACTGTCGCGATCTGATCGCGGCGAAGCGCTCCGTCGCGATCGTGCTGCCTGATCTGACCGCCTAGTCGCGTTCTTCACAACACCCTGTCGCCTTCTGGTCCCGACCCGTCGTGACCCTATATGGACCTGTCGCGACTTGACCCCGGGCCTGACAGCCCCTGTCGCCTTCCTTATATGATCCTGTCGCGACCTGACCCCGGGCCTGACAGCCTTGTCGCTATCCTTATATGCCCCTGTCGCGATCTCAGGATTTGTCATTTAAACCCACTTACTTTCTTGCAAACCTAACCACTATACCCGAGGTCTGGTTAAGGTAATATTTGGTGTGTGATTTCACATGTTTTGGGTCTGGTCATTGCATGGTGGTTATCTTAATGGTTTAAAAGTGTTAAACCCATTTGAAAAGCTTTCATTACATGAATGCTATTCTAAGTGCTCCTTAAATGTTATGATCCATTCATGCTACTTATGATTTAATCTTCCTACTGTTCTACCATGTTTAAAATGATAATTATTGTTCTTAAAATCTTGCAAACCCATGTGTAGTTAAATGCATTGTTCAATTCGTGCCATCATGTTAAGTGCTTTCCGCGAGTTTGAAACCGATGGTTGTGAAGAGACACGCGTACCGCACTACACTCTCGCACTGTTAGGCAGCCCCTTTCTTGGGAAATTGGAAACTCTCTACCGGTCATTCCGAATCGGTAGACTAGCGACCTTTTCACCAAGGCCTCCGTAAATCTCCTCTGACCATGGATTCCCACATGGCCGACGAGTTGGTTGTACCATTGAAGTTCCCTGGAGATAGCACACTTCCTTTCTCTTCTTGTTCTCATGTGTGATTTACAATCTAGACCAAAGCCATTAATGTAAAGATTGAATGAAAGTATAAATCGTACCGTTATACTGCCGAATTTATCTCTTGACCATTGTTCTCATGAAATCATGTTCAATTACCTATTACTTGTTCTCATCATCATCATGAACATGACATTACATATGCTTACTTATTGAAACTCTCATTGGCCATTATTAATGACTGTGGGTATCTACATTTAAAAATGTTTCATGAGATTGCTGACAGGGCACGGCGTGTGTCCAAGGGCTCCAGTCTAGCCCCAATGACGGCGAGTCATAAATATACTGTTAACCATGGGGTATAATGATTACTGGCGTTGCATCTGCGCTGGGAGTCCTGCTTGCTTGTTGAATGATAGATACAATACCACATACACATGTCATGGTGTACATTCTTGATGGATCTTTTCTCGGTGTACATTAGTGTCTACGTGCCGGATTAGTGTTACTTGATCGTGCTCATACATTCTTGCTTGCTTGCTTGCTTGCGTGATATGGTCATCCTGCATTTAATGCAATTAGTGATATCTTGCGTTCTTGAAAGCTATTGACTTCAAGAGATATCTTGCGTGCTTGTACAAAGTGATCTATTACTATTCTTTCTGGTCATCTTGTTCAAAATCTTGTTCTATCTTGTTCACTCCATCTAGCTTGTTTTCATGTATCACGTTTTAACGAGTTTTATTCGTACTTGCATGTCATTCATCGTGCTTACCTAGTTCTAAATTGCTAATCACTTATATCATTGCCCGCATTGAGATATAATCCTACTGGGCTAGTTTGTTCATCCCCTACTTTACCCAATATAGGTGACTATGACGTTCAAGAGGAAGAGCAAGTCGAGGATGGGAATGCGTCCGAGTGAAGAGCATTCCAACTATGAGTCCAGTTATAGTAGTTTGCTTCGAGTGCTAGTACAATGTAGTAGGAAGTGAGGATTAATTGTACTTTCCCTTTTATTGAGTCTTAGTCATGTACTAGTTTCCATTTGAATACAAAGAGTTGAGATTTGAATACAATTTATGCTGAGTTCAATCTATGGGCCCTATTATGATGTGGTGTTGATGCACAATTAGTGCGTGCTAGCTAGAGGCTTATTTTCCGACTGTTCACGTCTCGAAATATCGACTCGAATTAATTAATAATATCTGCTACGTAATTCTCGGGACGTGACATGTGATCAGAATTTACTTGGGGAGATTCATCTTCAATAGCCATGAGTCCATAGCTGACGTCCTTCTTTTCCTGGACATCTTTTGTTGAGGAGCTTGACTCATTGGAGTCACTTCATGTGGCGACCATGGCCTTGGATTTGCTCTGCTTTTTCTGAAATACTGGCATTCAGATCTCGTGTGCCCAATGCCTTGTTCTACCCTTGTTGCGGAGCAAACCATTTAGTTTTTCTGATGGAGTCCCCTTCCTTGTTTCTGCCCTTGAAGTCCTTGGAAGAATTGTATATTGTGGCCTTTTCTTTCTCAAATTTTTCTAAAGCTTTGTGAAATCTTAGCCACTTCTTCCTCATCTTCACTTGAGGAGTTCTCATCTAGATAGATTGTGTTGGACTTTTTAGTCTTCAGCGCCACTACCTTTTGCTTGATAATTGGCTGCTCGGCTTCCTCCCTTTCAATTTATCTCATAAGTCATGAGTCTCCCAATCCACTCCTCCACAGTGAGGCTTGATAGGTTCTTGGAGTCCTCTATGACTGTGGCCTTGGTGTGCCACTGATGGAAGGGATCTCTGAATTTTTTGGATGATCTCATGTCGTGTAGTTCATGCCAAGCACCTTGAGTCCATTTATTATCTTTGAGAGCCATGCAAACATCTCTGAGATGGTCTCGACCGGGCTCATCTTGAACATCTCATATTCATAGACCAAGATGTTTGCTTTGGTCTCCTTGACCTCTGATGTGCCTTCATAGATCAATTTCAACTTGTCTCATATTTCTTTTGTTGAGTTACACATAGAAACGTGAGAATACTCATCATGGAAAAATATTCAAGGCATTAAAATTTATCTTTGATTTTTAATGCTATCCTCCATCCACTTTCTTCATCCTCTGGAAACTCATAAGGACTAGTATTTACAACTTTCCAGATCTCATAGTCTTGAGCCTTGAGATAGACGTGCATACGATTTTTTTAATAAGAATAATTATTGCCATCAAAATAAGGTGGACAGTTGATAGAATGACTCTCAGGCACATATCCTTTGCTGGATATCGCACACAAGATGACTCTTATAATCAAGAGCCCTACTCTGATACCAATGTAGTACATGGGTACGTGCGATAAGCAACCAAGAGGGAAGGGGTGAATTGGTTATCGCCTAATTTAAAACATCTTTTAAAACTTAATTAAGACAATCTATAAAAATGATGTGCACAGTGGAATATGGCAATAGAGACTGTGAAACCAAGCATCTTAGCATGTATAGAATGAAGGTAAAAGATATGGATCAAACCATAAGACAAGCAGGATTTATAGTGGTTTAGCAAACACACTCCTGTGTGCGCCTACGTCCACTACCTCACACCTCGTGATGACTTCCACTACTTGTTTCTAGGTACAAGTGTAAACCCCCACACACAGTTGTTTTTGGGGACAACACAAACCCCACCTCATTTCCAGGGACGACACAACCCAGTGTGTATGCGTGTACGCACTACACACCCACAACGTGCTCACAATCCAAGGACACACACACACCGTGATATTCAGGGTTCTAAAAAGAACATAAGAAAATTGTGAATAGGAGAACAACAATCTAAACAAGCAAGTATAGAATTCTCCTATCATAAAAGGTCGGCCTTGTGGTCGTCTTTTCCCGACAATGTCTCAGTGCAGAACTGGTCGATGTAGAATTCTTCAGAATGGAGCCTTGCAAGTAGCAGCACCAAGTTCACTCCTTTCTGATGAATAACACCTTCTTAGAACTTCTAGAAGGCTTCTGGACGATGGAGATGTGTTCTTCAGGCTTCTACAGGTTTAGAACATCTGTAGGCTCTTCCTATGGCTTCACGATCCTCTCTTGAAATCTAGGTCATGAGATGATCTTTTGACGGTGTGTGATTCTCTTCCAAAGCACAGGAATGTAGTATTTATAACCCCAAAGGATTCCTCAAAGTTTGGAAAGAACTTGATCTCCGTAGGACTTTGTTGGGAAAGTTCGTGTGTAGAAACACTAGAATCGGTCGATCGAAATCTTTGAATTGGTCGTTCGATTTCTGCCTTAAGTTCAACTAGTGCTTCGGCTGGAAAATCAACTGGACAATCGGTCATCCGATTCTAGAGAATCAGTCGTCCAATTTCTTGACTGTCCCAATGTAAATCTATACTGGCTAGGTCAGTCGACCGAAGTCCCCAATCAGTCGTCCGATTTTCTACTTGGTCATCAATCGATTGGTCCTTATTCTTCTTCAATTGATTGGCCTTGTTGTTCTTCAATCAATTGGAGCTTCAGATAATCGGTCGACCGCTTATTGAAATTCGGTCGTTCGATCTCCTGATAAGTCGACACCTTTGTTAATCAGTCGATCGATTTACTAAAGTCGATCCTTCGATTGTGTCCATTCTACAGTTCTTCTACCAGTCTTGTCTTTTCTTTTTGTAGACACTTTTTCTGCACACTTAACACCCAAATTAGACCCCCAATCACATATAAATATTCAAAGGCTTGGGTCAAGAACATGATTTATACTTAGTGTTTTTGTGATTTTCTCAACATGAGTTAAACTTAGTGTTCTTGTGATCATCAAAATCTACAGAGTTCATCAATGTCTAAATACCACTTTTCGCTCTTAGCTCCAAGACATACCTACAAGAAGAACAAGTTGTAGTCGGATTTTGGTACCCAATCCCCTGGGTCTGTTGGAGTTAGTCCAAGAAGGCAGTAATCTATTCTAATCCACACACATTGAACATTTTTTGGATTTCTTTTGAAATGGCACTTGGTGTTGATATGACATTACAAACATGTGATTTTAAAAACTTGTGGTTTTGGCTTTGAAACATTAGCATGAATTGACATGTATGGGCCTTTTAACAATAGCCTTCTCATGAACTTGAGTATTTTTCGCATGATTGGGCTTGTTGGTTTTGGTTTTTCAATTGTATGCACAAAAGAAGTTTTTGCCCTTGACTGAAATGGCTTCTTTTTATTGGGGATGTAGCCAAGACCCTATCTTGGAAATTAACAGGAATTGAGAGGACCTCATCTAACTTTTGTTTCCCTTCATTAATCTAGACACAACACTATTTTCTTTAGTGACTTCTTTCTCAAAAGTTCTCACTCTAGATTTTAATTCAGCATTTTCAATTTTTAGTTCAGAGTTTCTTTCTCAAGTTCAAAATTTTTCTCGCATACTTTATCACTATTCATGCATTCAATTTTTTCTTCATAAAGAGCCACTTTATCAAGAAAGACTTCATTAGACTCGTTCAACATGTCACATTCATTTTTCATAACATTGCATGCAAAACATGGTATGTCATTATGAAGACAAGACTCAATTTTATTTTTCAGACTTTTATTTTTAGATCTTAGCTTTTTGATTTTTTTCTTACAGAGAAGCATATAGACTATTTCCCATTGATCTGAAGTGAAGTGTTGAGACCATCACTTACCTTTTCAGCTCCTTGCCGTGACCCATGAGACAAAGATTCTATGAATTTTCTTCAATTTTGAGGATAAGCTGTCTGAGTCCTCATTGTTTGATGTGCCCACCATGGCTTTGACTTTTCTAAACCTTTCTTTCTTTAACTTCTTTTGCAACTCAAAGCATTCTCCACGCTTGTGCCTTGGTTTCCTTCATTCATAGTAGGTTACATCTTTTTCTTTATTGTTCTCACCTTTAGGGGGGAACGACTTTCTGCTCGGCTTCTTGGAACTGCTTTGGAACGGCCTTCTTTTGCGAAGAAAATTTCACATTTTTTGGTCAGCATAGCCAGCTCCTGGTTGCCGTCCACATCACTGTCCTCTTCATACTGCTCTCCTGACTGGTAGAAGTAGCTTTGAGGGGAACTCACTTGCCCTTCTTGACTTCTTGCTCATTTCATTTTATACTTAATTCATACATCATTAGGGATCCAATTAATTAATCCAGTGAGAGGTTGCCATATCTTGGAATCCTCTATGATGGTGGCCTTGGTGTGCCAAGTAGGACGCAAGAACCTAAGGACTTTTCTAACTAGCTCCGAACTTGTGTAGGCCTTTCTTAGAGCCTTTAAACATTTTGTAATGGCGGTGAACCTCGCTAAATCTCGGAGATGGATTCTTCTAGCTTCATCCTAAGCTCTTATTCAGATACTAGAATATTTGTCTTGGTTTCTTTGACCTTCAAAGTGCCTTCATAGATGAGTTTCAGGTTGTCTCACATCTCCGAAAGGGGTTGCTAAGGCCTGGTTTTTCTCTCTCTCTCTATTTTTCTAGAGAGAGAAGCTCTGCGCCTGGTTTAGGGTTGGTCTGCCGCCACCGCTCCTCTTAGGGGCTGCGGCGCTTAGGCCGGCCTCGCCATGGCGGCTCCTGCACCAGGAGATGCTACAGGTTCTTCTGAAGGCCGTAAGACGTATGCCCAAATGATTGCTATTTCCAAACCTCAACCGGCATTAACATTGGCGTGAAACCAGCGGGCTTCACCGATCAAGGTGAACCGACCACTCTTCTTCCAAGGACGAGCTATTGCTTTCTACTAAGCCTTTGCAGCTAGCTATCCTTGAAGATGCTCCTATGGGCGATGCTCTATACCGGAGTTAAAGACTTGTCTCACCCAGTGCTTGGATCTTAAGAAGGACTTCATCGTTAGCATTCTGCACCAACGTCATCTAT